>JAHPZR010029850.1:0-17500 GCA_019787425.1 Platygyra sinensis | reverse complement strand
GAATAGAATGAATGTTTTCTTAAATCCTTCAATCGGCTGGATTATGTGGACATTTTATTTACATCTTAATTTTTATCTTGATGTTGTCAGCATCAGTTGTCATCCTGATAATGAATAAAAGCGAGTATTTCAAAAGACTGAAAGAACATTGTAATACGGTATTGTGCTAAAACTGATAAAGGTTCCGTTTTATACCATCTGGTCTCAACCAATTAAAGGTGCTCTTTTGTCAAATGATATCAATCTACATCTATTATCAGTAGGCAAAGACAGAAATGTCATTTCATGCAGGTCAAATTTGCTTCTTTTCCATGCTTCAAAGAGCTAAATAAAATCTTGATCATGTTGATCGAAATTGCAATTGATAGCAGAAGGCTTCCTTTCCTTAGCTAAAAATCTCGTTCCAAAAGGCGGCGACAAGTCAGTATCTTTGGGACAAATCAGAAGGTGAGCCAGTATAAGTTGCTGCGGTTATTCTATTTGCGCATGTTCAGAAACCGTTATTGAGCTTGAATGCGCACAATCAAATCGGAACCAGGATTTTGTTGTTGTTGTTGTTGTTTTTGTTTTATTCTGTCCAGAGCTTTCGGTCACCCAGAACCGAAACGCCTGGGGATTTAGGCTATGGAGTTGTAGTCGGAAACACGAGCAGAAGTTTGGGAGAACGAGAAATGCTGTAGGAACACGGCCCGTAGGCGAGTGATTCCACAGCATTTGCCCGTTTCCACAGCATTTCGAAAAGACCGCGACGAAAAATAGGGGAAACTTCTTTACTTTGCCGGATCATCAAATTGTTAATTCTCTTTGCTCGCGTCATCATTACGTCAACAGCTCGTGCTAGTTCTGTGTCCCCATCGAGTAAAGGCGGCGAAATACGAGATACAAAAACCCTCAACTTGTCGCGCAACATTATTTCGTTGCAAGTTACTGTCGATGTTTCCCGTTTTTCACCTTGCGTGATCAACTTGTCGCGCAACAAAAACATTTGTTGCGGGTTGAAAAAAGTGGTTGCGAAAAGTAGAGCGCGGGTCTACTTTGAGCAACAAATTTTGGCTTTGTTGCTCGTTTTTCATCAAACTCACAACTTGTCGCGCAACAAATCTGCTCGTGCCCTAGCAAATCAACCAATCAGCGCGCCGCATTTCTTCAACCCGCAACAAATGTTTTTGTTTTCCGGTCAAGTTGATCACGCAAGGTGAAAAACGGGAAACATCGACGAAAACTTGCAACGAAACAATGTTTCGCGACAAGTTGAGGGTTTTTGTATCTTGTATTTCGCCGCCTTAACAGACCGCTGATGATCAGCACGCGTATTTTCTTAGGGCTGTTTTCTAAAATTGTTTATCGTGTGGTTTCACTATTTCTTTTTTGTCTTTAAAAAGCCCTGACCAAACGGACTCGTAAGCAGTCTCAAGAATAGCCGCAAGTTGAGTAGAGACTTACGTTGGGTGACCAAACGCACTGGCAAGTCGCCCCCCAAAAAAGAACATTTCAAGGCTGTGTTCTTTCGTCATCTCCTGTAATTCATTGGCTAATAGGTTTGTTATAATAACCAATGGGCGTTCCTCGGCTTGCGTTGACTTGGGTTGGGTGGCCAAACGGTGAAAAACTTGCGTCGACTTACATGCATATGTACAAATTTGATCTCTACTAAAGTGAGTGCAAGCTATCGCAATTCGATGATATTCAAGCGTACGCAAAGCCTGCCTTATCTAACTCACACGTAGAATCAAGTTAAACTTGGGTCTACTCGACAAACTGTTAATTAAAGACGTTCGCGCGAAAACTATCTAACATAAATATTTTCCAGAAAATTTTATATTGAAAGATGATGAGTTAGTGATGTCAGACATGTAAAAGAAAGAATGGGGTGTCACCGACTAAGTTTTGGAGAGAACATGCCCGGAAGAGCACCCTAAATCTGAAAAATCGGGCTCCTTATAAGGGAATAAGGCCACAGTGTCTGTAAGCCCAAAAATATTGCAATTAGATCTTTGAAGTGAAATGTTCTCTACCAAACTTTGTTTAAGTGGACCCATTATGTGAATTTAATTAACTGTTGAGGTTCCTTAAAGAACAACTTCGCATTTAGCGACCACAGTTTCACGCGCCTTGCAGCCGCAAGATGGCATGATTCCATGTCCCGTGGACAGAAATCTTGACATTTTTTAACTTCCCATATATATGATTTTTTGTTCATTTTTAGACAATGTGTAAATAATTGTAAATAAAATCTGTTTCTGAAAAGAAAATTAGGGGTCACCAAGATCGTTAAATCCAAGCAAAGCTATAGCAATGGTCATCTGCCTTATCATTGCTCATTTTAGTACTTAGCGCGCGCTCGATGCATGACGTGCAAGTTATAAGAGAACTTACTTTATCCGTGCATTTGTTATGGGCTCCGTACGTTTGCCCATCAATCGTTTTACCCGTGCGTTTTATTGCGATCCTGGTGCGCTCACCTTACGTTCATCGCCGGGTCCACGCGTGCTTTCTTCTCCGTGCGAACGTTTTAATTTTACTAGGTTCGCAGCTCGTTCTCTTCTGGCGTGTTCCAGCCCCTACCCCCCCCCCCCCCCCCCATATCCCCCTGTGCGTTCTAATGGGTTCCCTGTCGGTTCCCTATTAAATTCATTCCAGTATTCCAAGTTTCATGATACACCATGCAGTTGCCCTCATGCGTTTGCTTTTCAGTTTCTCTGACAGTCAAACAGAAATGCAATCCCTTTCGTCTTCAAGCCTCTTCTTTTAATTATATATGAAAATTTTAAAACGCGTTGATGACGTGCACAGACAGGATAAATTGATCAGGACAGGACTTAACAGACAAACTGAATAAATATATAAGAATGTCAGAAATTCTTGTATGTTTTAAAGTGCACCTAACCCCAAAATAATTTTTTCGCTTAAAAAAAAATCTTAGGCACTGTTTACACGGACGCGGTTTCATTTGTAACCGCATCGGTTTCGATGCGGTCATGCCTTTCGTTTACACGACGCCGGTCGAGTTCGTTATCTGGGGCCCGTCTCTCGAAAGACACGGTAACTTAACGGGCCCGAAATCATATTTTGAAATCAAATTCTGTGTTCTGACCTCTTATAAAGTCCATTTTGTTTCTTTAGCTGATATAACTTTACTCTACAATTGTCAAAACTTTTGAAAATTCCATTTGGAATGGAAAACAAAACAACTTAACGGGCCCGGTAATTACCGGGAGCTTCGAGAAACGGGCGCCGGAACTGGGTCGTTTTGAAAACGCTTTCAAAGTTGAGCGTTTAAATTTAAAAGTGACTGGCTCGCGAAGTAAATATGGTAAGCCTCGCACGGAGTGCAGCCCTTTGCTTTTACAGCTTTCGTGTATTTTACTCTATATAAACTGAGAGGCATACCGCAATGACAGACAGAGATGTCTTGAAATGTTGACTTTTTTGTCGATACGGAGGAAACACAGGTGGCCTTGACTTTGTATTATTTGGCAGACGAAGGACGACTCAAGAAAACAGCAAACGATGTTGGTCTCTGACTCTCTCGAGCATGTGTTTCTCTAATTCTGAGAAGAGTAACGAGAGCAATTACTGTTCATTTGGGCCCAAATTACGTCAAACTTCCTTTGACTGAGAACGCGGTAAAAGATTTTATGCGTGAGAACGAGATCGCCTTGACATAAACGGTTGGATTTAACGGTTAAATAGGTTCCGTGTAAACTCTTCGAAACCGTGTCGTTTTCGATGCCGTTTCCAGGCCATGAAACCGCTTCGATTGGAAACCACGTCCGTGTAAACCATAGTTAATGGAGGGAGACTGGTTATGAAAGCCGGCGACCTTCAAAGGCCGAACTCTTTGTTGTGTTTTTTGGCATGTCACGTGATTTTGATGGTGCACACATATTTTCAAGATGGCGGCCAGTCCGTAGTCGTCTTGCGAATCGTCCGTCTTTTCTCGCGTTTCATCGAAAATCAAACAACAGTATATTCTAAATTCGACAAGAAAAGGTTTACTGAGCCATGCCCGGTGTCAACTGTTCGGTTTATGGCTGCGGTTCGTGTAGAAGAACCAAAGGTATCGGAATTTTCAAGGTGCCTTTGCCTAAGGATGATGCACACAGAAGATGGCGTGACGAGTGGCTGGGAGAGCTAAAAAAAAAACAGGGAAATCGACCAGGACTTCAGGAGGCAAATGAAAGATGACAAGATCTACACATGCGAGAAGCATTTGGACCCCGAGGATATTGAAACATGTGAGTATCGCTTTGTAAATTCGTCAGATTGGAAAGCCTCGAAACGTCTATACATGTAAACAACACTACCCTAGCCTGCGAGCAGAGTCTCTTCGATCTTCCTAGATCAGTCGGGAAGAGGAAGACTGATCTTGGAAGATCGAAGAGACTCTGCTCGCAGGGAAAAACAACACAGGAGATCGGTGAAGTTAGCTCTCTCTCCTCTCCTCAAAAAAGCCGTATTTATGAACAAATATTTTCGTTTCCTTCTGTTATAGTTCCCGGTGAAAAAATGACGAAAAAGAAACTTCGAATCGGAGCGTTGCCGAAGCGCCAAATGCCAAGGAAAAGCCACCAAAGCAGCCAGCCAACTCCACGACATGGGCGTTCTGTGGTGAAAGATGTTGTGGAAATCCCTGCCTCTACATCATTCTATAGCACTTTCCAGGAGTTCTGCCAGCGAGCAAAGAGTCTGAAAACAATATGTGACTGGATGTCGAAGTTCTCAGTGGACAAAGCTGTCTTCAAAAAAATGACTGAGCCATATATGCTGCCACAGTTTGAAATAATCGTAGATGATGGCCTGGGATTCCCTGTGAAAGTGTATGGTTGCTATTTAGTGGAGGACCACCCTCTATATCTGAAGTACCGTCGATCGATGCAAAATGTTACAATGTCAAATTTAGTCAAAGATTTAGAGGGCTATAAGCTATGTAATGGAGTGCAGACATTGGAACTAACTAGTAAGCTATTTCATCACGTTGTTCCCATTAATCATGACACAGTGAGTGAACATGAAGAAGAAGCAGAACTGAGAAGAAGAACAGCAACAGTTCCCTCATAAAGGTTTCTGGAGAGCCAAGGGATGCTTACTTATCCAGGAACAAGGAGAAGCTTGTTGTGTGTGCACAACATATGCTGGATGTGCAAACAGTGCACAAAAAGCAAAGGAAAGTAGGTCTTTGAAGCCTGCACACCTGAATGCCCCGGTGTCAAAGACAGATCCAGGGCGGATAAAGTTAACATTACAGCCGCAGAGATAATTCACTTGCAGGGCGACTATGTTTAGCAACCCTGTGTCTTTCGTAACCACCTCTTGTCTTGTCCTTTTTGCCACAATCCTGACAAACAATTTCTTGCTTTTGAGCCTATAAATTAATAGAAAAAAATCAAACTTAAGTCGGACATTTGATCTACTACCTCTTTCGAATTCTGTGTAGCGAAGTTTGTTTACGATTTCAAACGAAGTTGATCACCGCATTCCTGCTAATTTACAAGACGTCACGATCCCAAATAAACACAAACTAAACGTACTTCACTAACTGTTGATGTAAACTGTTCCACCATTTCTTCGTCTTCTTCCAGAATGTATAAAATGGTCTCAAAATTGTCTTCCCATACGAAAATTTCGTCCGCGCCTTCCGCTATCTTGATTTGAGTGTGCACCTTCCGGTCACGTGACTGGTACCTTCAACCTCTTAGCAACCGCTTTTGTTCTGGCCTTTGAAGGTCGCCGGCTTTCATAACCAGTCTCCCTCCATTAACTATGTGTAAACGTAGCCTTCGAACCTGCTTGAAACGCATTGCGCCTTTTTGTCCCTTTTTAACCCTAATCTTGGCTTTTTACAGGCTGTAAAAGTTACGAAATCTGGCCATCATCTGTTGCACGACCGAGCAAGTAACGGGTATAGGTCTACTCCTGGTTTGACCTCACAAACTTTCTTTGCATGGATGTTTACAAAGGCGTACGACAATGCAAATCAGTCTGTGACGTCAAACCAGGAATAGACACATGCCCCTTACTAGCTCGGTCGAGGGACAGATGATGGCTAGATTTCGCAACTTTGACGAGCTTACAAACAGTCACGATTTAGTAAAAAGGCACAGTGCATTTCGAACAGGTCCGATGATTTATTTAAGCGAAAAAAATACTTTTGGGCTAGGTGCACTTTAATGTTTAAATAGACGCCATCCAATGAATTTTAAAAATGTAGGAAAATATTTTTAAAAAAATGACGTGTTGTGCATCAGTATTCCACATGAACTCCATATAAACAAAGGTAATTCAAAACATTTCAGAGAAAAGCGTGCAAAGGGTGTCATCATTTAAATTCGTGACGTACATGTATGTATTAGCTGATAGGTCCAATCTTATTTTGCATATTCATGATGACTATCGCTGACCCGAGGTTCTTGTTCGTCATTTTGAGATGTTTGCTGTCGGAGTAAGATGTGAACTGCGCTTTTCTACACGAGAAGAATATTCTTACTTTAAAGAAGAAATGGCGACCACGTTTGGGGAAGGACAGTCGGTTGACACCCATTTCTGTTAATGGTTAGTATCAGTTTCTTTGCGTTCTACCTTCACAAGTAACATTTCAACCAAAAATACTGGCATCAGGTCCTAACACGTGCGCTTGTGGAACTCGGTTTACGTTTGATGTCGAACTTCAGAACAACCTCGTGGCTTTAGTGACGGAGTGAAGTTACTTTACTGGCTCAGGAACCATAAAAGACGCTAAACTTTGTAACCGTTATTTTACGAGAGTCTGGCTTTCTGTACGAAAACAGCGTTTCTTTGTTACTTCGTCTTGCACTTGCCAACGTGCACTCGTCATGTTCACCAGTCTACTGTGAATTTTTTTAATATTTCTCGGTTACTCTTTTCAGTTTCCACACTTTGTTTGTTTCTTACCCAATTTTTATCTATTCTGCGTTCCGTTCAGTTCGCCATAAAGAACAGTAACTAGACATTAAGGAGTGTGCGGGCGGGAGCCGAAAGGTAAAGAAGATATACATATGTATGCGTCGTTCTAAAAACATGCGACAGCGGGAACGCCACTTCGGCGAGTCCGAATGTTTTGTTCCGTTGTTACAGAGTTAACTGCGTACGTTTCGTTCAATTTAACGGTCCGTACGTTCCGTTCAGTTCGCCATAAAGAACAGTAACTAGACATTAAGGAGTGTGCGGGCGGGAACCGAAAGGTAAAGAAGATATACATATGTATGCCTCGTTCTAAAAGTATGCGACAGTGGGAACGCCACTTCGGCGAGTCCGAATGTTTTGTTCCATTCTTACAGAGTTAATTGCGTACGTTTCGTTCAATTTAACGGTCCGTACGTTCGGTTCAGTTCACCATAAAGAACAATAACTAGACATTAAGGAGTGAGTGTGCGGGAGCCGAAAGGTAAAGAAGATATACATATGTATGCCTCGTTCTAAAAGTATGCGACAGTGGGAACGCCACTTCGATGAGTCCGTCCATATGTTTTGTTACTTTCTTACAGAGTTAATTGCGTAAGAACGCCACTTTGAAAAAAAGAAGATATACATATGTATGCCTCGTTCTATAAGTATGGGTCAGTACGAACGCGACTTCGATGAGTCCGTATGTTTTGTTACTTTCTTACAGAGTTAATTGCGTACGTTTCTTTCAATTTAGTAACAGGTCTGTACGAATTGGGATTTTGATTTTAAGTTCACGAAATGTCAGGTGGCATTTGCGAGAGGAGTGATACTACTGGTATACACTTTTCTTCGGTTTGAAAGTGTAGGACCGAAAGCTCGCTTTCAAAATTGGTTGAGTTTCCGCTAATTCTGATTGTTATGCATTGTAGTCACCATCTGTCTTCTCATGGATTATAGAACGAGGTGTTTTTATGTGTAGCGGGCTTGTTTCGGTTGATGGATTTTCGAACGAGGTATATTCATGCGTAGTACGTTTGTTTTGTGTATGCATAAAGTACTTCTCTTTTGTTTCCATATACAAATATTTATTGACTGCGGGACAACGGGAGCAGGCATTAATAGGGAGGTTAAGGTAATTCCCCTGAAATAAAACTGACAATAGATTTTCGTTCAAACTTTGCCCACTGAATATTTATCATATGACAACTTCAATTTTGAAATAAAATATGGGGGTGCCCATGCTCATTAAGGAGTACTAAGGCATTGAAAATGACCCATTTTGGCATTATTTAATACTTATTAGAATAACTCATTCCCAGTAATAATTGTAAAATCTTTGTGACCGAAACTCATGAGAACACGCATTGATTTACAGTCATTACATTTTATTGGACACAAATAAACATTTTAAGTTTGATTTAGACAGAAAGCTGAAGTCTCGATTAAAATTTGAACCAAATTTCTTGACATGGTTACCAAACGGCAAACCAGAAAAGTACACAGTGTATCTGCTATTTTCCTTATTTATTCAATTTTCAGCGATAGAAATCAGATAAGTCTTCTCTCACGCAAAGTTTATGGTAGGTTCATTACAATGACTGTAAAAAAAGGTGGGGTGCCCATGCTCGTTGGTGAGCTACAGCCATTTTTTAACTGACAGAGCTCAATATCAAGGCAATTTTGTCATGTTTTTACTCTGCACGTGCATGGGCGCGCGCTAAATGACGCCATAAATTATGCGCAGAAAGGATGCGCAATGCAAATGTGAGGAATGACCTTAAGCAAACCACGACGACGACGGCAACGAGAACGTCACTAAACAAAAGGTTTAATGAGCAAAACAATAGCTGTGCACGTGCGTTATAAATCTTTGTACATTTCTTTGCCGTCCTTTGCAAAACAAGAACGTGAAATGACCAAGTTCTGCGCCGTCTACAGAACGTGGACGACGACGGCTAATTTTTCGTATTTCCGTTTGGATTTGAACGTCGTCGTTGCATATTTAGCTTGAGCACGATTTTAGAGCTATTGGCGAACTGAGGAGATCTAGACAATCGCGAATTTGGTTGCTAAAATATAACTTCATTTTTTACCTGGCGTCGTCTTCGGCGTCGTCGTCGTCGTTGCTTAAGCTCCCTAATGTGACACAATCGTGGCCGGGTATTCTGAAGTTTAGCCAAGTAGGAGCATTACTCGGATAATGGATCTAGAACAGTTTCTCATATTTGGGCTATTTTTTTTTTGTTCCATTTGTTGTATATAGAGTGTGTGGGGATTTTGTAATTCAGTTTTACAGTACAGCAAGAATGAGATATTTTATTGTAGAAGTGGAGCGATTGTACGCTGATGGGCGAGGGTTCATTAGTATACCATTGGTGAAATGCATCCCATTAAGTTGATTGAGCTTATTTCATAAGCAGCGACGAAGAGCAGGAAGTGAAATCTTTTATCATTGGCACACCAACAGAGAACTAGGGTATTTCATTGATATTTGATTAATTGAACTTTACATATTTTCGAACCCATCAGACAGAGTGTGAGTACCAAAGTAATCTGTTGGGGATTCATTGTACTTTATTGGTGAGATTTCTCTCTTAATGTGGATTATAATATTATGCAAGTAATTAAAAAGGGTAGAGAATGATTTCAATCGGGATTTTGGTATATTCGACCACTTGTAGTAGCAGGATTAGTTCATCACGTGGCACACAGCAGGCAAAGGCCATCAAATGGTGTTGTATTGTATATTTCCATTTGTCTTTTTTTACATAAGTGTTACTGTGGTGTTAAAAATGTAGCGGAATGCTCTTATCCAAAATAATGATTTTTAAACGAGCTTTGAAGTGCTTACATTAGTGCAATCACGGGCTTCTCATATTTACACAATATGCAGTTTCAATAAATTGCCTAATTATATGTATGGAGTTCTTTGTAATAGACCATGACAATTTTTATAGTTGTGTGAAATGTAACAGATGTTGTTGTGAGAAAGCGAGGTTGGGATTGACTTTGCTTTGACAAAAACTAGAAACTAGTGGGGACAAGAACAGAAGAATTTACATATCAAGGCAAAGTGTATGTATGAAAGGTCAGAATTAGTATTTATACTACAAAAACTGAAGTGTTTTTATGGAAACAATGTCTTCTTCAGCCTTATAACTCAAGGGCTTTACAACTATGTACATAACTGCAAAATGACAATCTCTTTGTGATGTTCAAATTCACTGTGATCACCAATTTGCTCCTTTGTTTATGTCCTCATTGTGGTTGTCTACCAAATACAACATTAGAAAGAGAAATCGCCAACGATTCATATGTTTTGTCATTGATGCATATTTTGACAACCAGCTGAAGAGCTGTTCGCACACTTCGGTGTTGATGTTCTGAAAGGAAAAATATAATACACGAAATCCCCCAATCCCCTCACACTATACTTACCGATCAAAACAGAGGGGTAATCGAATTATTTATAATATGCAACTTAAGAACAGTGAACTCTTCTTACGCTCTACAAATAACTAAGCACCGTCTCAACTGAACGAACAGTTAAGCCACAAGAGCCCTCTAAATAGCTTGCCAAAAGACAACAGGGAATTTTTCTGAGCGCCGGTGATGACATGCAACATAAGAAAACTAAACTCTTCCTTACAAACCGTTAAGAGCTTCACGGACCGTACAACCTGAACGGACCGTAGAAACATTGCGCCCATCCAGAACTTTTAGAAGAAAAAGGGACTGTGCCGATATTTAGGAATGTTACCGACATGCTTTACGAACAGTACTAACTATACGGAAGGTAAACCCACTAAGCCCCTCTTACTAAGTTACGGGCAGAACCAGGAAATATTGTGAGTGTCAATAATAACATGCAACTTACAAACAGTAATCACCCTTCCTTACGGACCTTTAAGAACTTTACGGTCCGTACGAACTGTACGAACGGTAAAGAAACTGAACCCGCTAGAATTTTACCAGCAAAGCCGAAAATATTCTAACTGTCGCTAAAGACATGTAATTTACGGACCTTACAAACTTTACGGTCTTTACGGACCGTATGAACTGTACGAACCGTAAGTCATTGGAACCCACTACAATTTCACCAGCAAAGACAAAAAAAATTCAAGTACCGCTCATGACATGCGACTTGAAAACCGTAAACTCTTCTTAACGGACCGTTAACAACTTTACGGTCCGTACGAACTGTACGGACCGTAAAGACATTGGAACCCTGTGCAAAGTAACCAGCACAGCAGAAAATATTCTAAGTGTCGCTAATGGAATGCAACGTACGGACCGTAAACCCTTCTTAACGGACCGTTAACAACTTTACGGTCCGTACCAACTGTGCGGACCGTAAAGACATTGGACCCCTCTACAAGTAACCAGCACAGCGGAAAATATTCTAAGTGTCGCTAATGGAATGCAACTTACGGACCGTAAACACTTCTTAACGGACTGTTAACAACTTTACGATCCGTACGAACTGTACGGACCGTAAAGTCCTTAGACCCCTCTACAAGTAACCAGCACAGCGGAAAATATTCTAAGTGTCGCTAATGGAATGCAACGTACGGACCGTAAACCCTTCTTAACGGACCGTTAACAACTTTACGCTCCGTACGAACTGTACGGACCGTAAAGTCCTTAGACCCCTCTACAAGTAACCAGCACAGCGGAAAATATTCTAAGTGTCGCTAATGGAATGCAACGTACGGACCGTACTGACCCTTCTTAACGGACCGTTAACAACTTTACGGTCCGTACCAACTGTGCGGACCGTAAAGACATTGGACCCCTCTACAAGTAACCAGCACAGCGGAAAATATTCTAAGTGTCGCTAATGGAATGCAACTTACGGACCGTAAACACTTCTTAACGGACTGTTAACAACTTTACGATCCGTACGAACTGTACGGACCGTAAAGTCCTTGGACCCCTCTACAAGTAACCAGCACAGCGGAAAATATTCTAAGTGTCGCTAATGGAATGCAACTTACGGACCGTAAACCCTTCTTAACGGACCGTTAACAACTTCACGGTCCGTACGAACTGTACGGACCGTAAAGACATTGGACCCCTCTACAAGTAACCAGCACAGCGGAAAAAAATATTCTAAGTGTCGCTAATGGAATGCAACTTACGGACCGTAAACCCTTCTTATCGGACCGTTAATAACTTTACCGTCCGTACGAAATGTACGGACCGTAAAGTCCTTGGACCCCTCTACAAGTAACCAGCACAGCGGAAAATATTCTAAGTGTAGCTAATGGAATGCAACTTACGGACCGTAAACCCTTCTTAACGGACCGTTAACAACTTTACGGTCCGTACGAACTGTACGGACCGTAAAGACATTGGACCCCTCTACAAGTAACCAGCACAGAGGAAAATATTCTAAGTGTCGCTAATGGAATGCAACTTACGGACCGTAAACCCTTCTTAACGGACCGTTGATAACTTTACGGTCCGTACGAAATGTACGGACCGTAAAGTCCTTGGACCCCTCTACAAGAAACCAGCAACGCGGAAAATATTCTAAGTGTAGCTAATGGAATGCAACGTATGGACCGTAAACCCTTCTTATCGGACCGTTAATAACTTTACGGTCCGTACGAACTGTACGGACCGTAAAGTCCTTGGACCCCTCTACAAGTAACCAGCACAGCGGAAAATATTCTAAGTGTCGCTAATGGAATGCAACTTACGGACCGTAAACCCTTCTTAACGGACCGTTAACAACTTTACGGTCCGTACGAACTGTACGGACCGTAAAGACATTGGACCCCTCTACAAGTAACCAGCACAGAGGAAAATATTCTAAGTGTCGCTAATGGAATGCAACTTACGGACCGTAAACCCTTCTTAACGGACCGTTAATAACTTTTCGGTCCGTACGAAATGTACGGACCGTAAAGTCCTTGGACCCCTCTACAAGTAACCAGCACAGAGGAAAATATTCTAAGTGTCGCTAATGGCATGCAACTTACGGACCATATACACTTCCTTACGGACCGATAAGAGCTTTAGGCACCATACGAACTGTACAGACCGTAAGCAAGTTTCACGGACCGTAACAGTGCGGGTATATTGGACAACCCTCCGCTTGAAGACAGGAAAGTCAGCAAGGCACGAGGAGATAAAAAGCAGGGTGGATGAAGAAAAGTTAAGAATAGCATTTAAGAATTTGGTTGAGTTGAAATCTCTCTGATAAGAAATGGCAGTCTGGAAACTAGAGAAGATACAACTGAGATGAAAACTACGTAGTTTAAAATCGTTTTGTTGGCTGAAAGATTTTTTCTTAATTGGATGAAATATTTGCATTCAAGTTACATTCGGGCGCGAAGAAAAAAAAATTAAAATTAAATTCCTGTTGTGATTGTTTACTCATTCTGCGACTGGTTACAGAAAGGTTTCAACAGCTTTGGAGTTACCATTTTGTATGTGTTTTCAAATTGTGGAGAGTTTTATTCTTTGATCGAACGATCATGGCCTTAATTAAACTAAATTTTATCGGTCGGAATTTGCATGCTTTACTACTTCTATTTTGCCAGAATCGAGTATTTTTTATTTTAAAAAAATTGGTGTACAATCGCTCAGCTCTCCTAAGTTTGAGAACTACTTAGTAGGTTAGAACACTTTTAGCGTATTTTAAGGTGGCGCTGCATGTTAAAATCAAACAGTGATAGTAACTATTAAGTGATCATGTCAATCATAACAAATTCTGTTTTGATATAAATTGAACAAACAATACAACGTTGAACGTTTTGATTTGTCTTAAATATTTCTCTAAAATCTCATTTCGCAGGCTAACGAAGGCCTAGCCAATTCTTTCTATGATGTGAATTTTGGCAATGACTAAAAAGACTGGTCGTGGAAAATGGTCTGGAGAATACAGGGCCACTTATTTACATCTCATTGAATCACAAAAGTGCCTACTGTGTTATTTATCGTTCTTCAAAAGATTTTGACACCATGTAAAACAGGTGGTCCGAGGTGGCCCTGCATTCTTTGTAACAGCTTCTCTTGATCGATTCTTCGATTTAAACTGGACGTGAACATTCAGATTTTTTCCAGAAAGGTCACGGATGTAAAAAAGTATTTTCGTTGCTCAAAGTTCATTGATTAATGACCCAATTGATTAGAAAATGCTGTAGTTTGAAGTTAATTGACAACCGATTGTTGCTTTATTTGAAATTTTGAAACTCTTCAACTGATTCCAGGAATCGCTAACGATTTGTTTGCAAATCTGAATTTGTTGACTTGAAACATTTGTTGACATGATCATGACATAGTATTTCACGCTTTCTTCGTTGCTTTCGTGTATCTTTGTTTTTTCGTGAAAAAAAAACGCTACTTAGTGAAAAGCACGCACAATGTTTTTGAATTAACGTTCTGACATGCAGAGCTGCCTTGAAAATAATTTTAGAAGAGGGCATTGGGTTTCTGGATTGATCTTCTTAGCCTGAAAATTCCAGAGTAATCGATATCTGTATTTATCTTTTTGTTTGTTTTCGATTTATATATATATATATTTTTTCGGTCGCGGAATAAGCGCAAAAAAGGTCAACCAGAATCCAAATATATGCTGTTGTTTAAATTCCAGCGAGGATGTAATGAATTATGTCTGGTGTCAAGCAACTCTTTCAAAACTTGTAGGTCTAATTGTCCGATTGTTCCAGTTATTTTGGGCGTTAACTAGACGTATCAGCAATATTGACTTCTAGAAATGTAGCTTCAATTGACTGATTATTATTAGATGTTTTAACATCTAATACGATTTAACTGAACACATCTTTACCAAAAATATTCACGAAAAGATATGTTGTCCGAATTGTTTGATTGTTCTAAAATAATATTACTTTTCCTCCGCAAATGACTGACGTTTTTACTGAAAAGAATTCGCTATTACATCTTTGATTCTTAAAACTTTGCTCCAATTGTCTGATTCTTTGGAAATTTTATAACACACTATTATCTAGCACGTATTTTTGTGTTCACGAGTACAATTATCATGCCCCATTGTTCGATTCTTCTGTAATCGTATCTCTAACGTTTGCACAGAGCATTTGCTATTGATTGGTTCTTATGCTTCAATATTGTCTGATTCTAATAAAAGGTTATTGCTTTCGATTGCAAATGACAAAAGGTTTACTAGAAGAAGCCACAGGATATACAGTAACACATTTTGAAGCTTGATAACCAGACATTAAACTTTAACTTCTCGCTGGAAGTAATTTCTTGAAGTTAACAAAGCAAGCCATGAACATTTTTTGTTCTAAATTGGCCTCTAGTTTGTCGGGTTTTGTCTTTTCCATCTCTGCAAAGTGACGGAAGTTCTCAAATGTTTCTCAGATGTTACACGTAGACTAGATTGAAATTCGCGTTTTGTTTTGTTTTTTAAATTCGTAGGAGTAATCAGATTCATGGCTTGGCTTTGTTAACTTCTTGAAATATGTTAAATGATGATATAACGTTAAATAGTTAAGCAGTGAATAACGGGGAGCTAGAAATCTATTTACAGAAATAAGACGAGCCAGTTAAAATTGCTACAACTGCAACGTTTCTGCACAACATTAGAAACCTGAAGCAATCCACGACGACGGTAACGTCACGAAACAAACGGTTTAATGAGGAGAACAATAGCCATGCAAGTGCGTTATAAATCTTTGTACATTTCTTTACCGTCCTCCGCAAAACAACAACGTGAAATGCCAGCTAATTTTTCGTATTTTCATTTGAAACTGAACGCCGTCGTTGCATATTTAGCTTCAGCACGCTTTTAGAGCCATTGGCGTACGGAACAGATATAGACGATCGCGAATTTTGTTTGTAAAACATAAATTTATATTTTCACTAGGCGTCGTCCTCGTCGTTGCTTAAGCTCCGTATTGAGAAGGTGGTGACATTTCGGAATCGCCATAGTTAGGAGAGTTTACATAGCTTGGGCTAAAGTTACTCGGTTATATATATATTTTCTTAAATATTTCGATTTAGAAATGTTTTAACCCTATCGATGTTGTGTAGGAACATTGCAGTTTAGATATTTTCACTGGCTCGTTTCATTTCTGTGAATAGGTTTTTAGCTTCTCGTTGTCCTACTGCTTTCTATTTAACAAGATGTCATTATGGAATATACCCTCTTGAACACAAATTTACTTAATTCAAAATCTAAGTTTTTTCTTTGAAAAACTCGAATGATTGGCGCACAATTTATTTTTTCCTGTTCAAGATGGTATGTTATTTTTTTGGCGGGAATAAGGGGGTACCCTCTTAACATGTTTTGTCAAAAAAGTTGTCAGGGGAAACGCTGTGCAAATTTTTCCCAATTTTCCCGCCAAAAGTCTTAGTATATATAGGGCAATTTTTTTTGATGACACCTTTGTAATTATTTTAATTGAATTTCAATAAACTAATTAATTATTGTAAGTAGAAAAGTAAAGATAAATAAAACAATTGAAATGAAACACTTGTTTTGAGTACTTTATTGTTCGAAATATTTTATTTACTTATAATTAACATTGCAAAAGAAATGGATACCTAAAGAAAATATTGCATTTATTAACTTGAGTTAAAAAGTGTAAATAAAATTAAACATCTTGAAAAAAAAGAATGGCGCATGCGTATTGTAAGCGCTCGTATTTTTTCTAAGTTTTTTGGCGGGAAAATTAAAAATTTTGACAAGGTTACCTCTAGAGTAAATTTAGGCAGTCAAGACAATTTTACAGAAAAAAAAATTAAAGAGAAACTGATTTTGCACAAAGCTTGCTCGGCGAAATACGCTTGAAATAAATTGACAAAAAACTTAATTTAATCGAAGGAAACTTAAAATCGCTTTAGGTTTGGACATTTCGAATAAACAAGACAGTTGATCCATTCTGAAATTGGTCAGTGAAGGAAAACTAGAAGGAAAAAATGTGACTCTAAACACGAAGGCTAACTATAAAAATTCCCTTGCAGAAATACCCTAAATAACTTGGAAAAAACTTAGCATCGAATGTATAATAAGAAAAGCTTTTTAAAATCGAGTTTGGTTTAATTTGACATTTTGAATAAACAAGACAAACCATTCTGAAATTGGTCTGTGAAGGACAACTAGAAAAAATGTGATTCTAAACGCTTAGGCTAACTATAAAATTTCTTGAGGAAAAAAAAAAAGTAGATTTACACGATAAGAAAACTCGGTGAATTATATGTAAGAGACATACATGACTACTGAATAGCAGTGGTGTTGTACATGCACTACACAGACGACAGTCGAGAATATGTTTAAGTGCACATGACCCATAAAATAAGTCATTTAAAAATACACTCATTTAAGGTGGTTGGAAACAGTTTCTACTACTTTCCACGACTTACAGCTCGATGGGTCATTATAACCGCTCTTTATCGGTTGATGCCGAAATCATGGTATCAACAAACTGCCCAGTCATCGGGGAACACGTTGTTGTTACAGTGGGATCCCGCCTTACGACCACCCCGTTAATAAGACCACCTAGTTAATAAGACCACCTAGCTAATAAGACCACCTAGTTATTATGGCCACTTTATTCTGGCCCGAAAAAAAAGCTCAGTCATTTTTCTATTTAAAGAACCC
>JAHPZR010029849.1:12500-20218 GCA_019787425.1 Platygyra sinensis | reverse complement strand
GACGTCATAAATTTTATTAGAAAGTTTCCATGAATTTAGTTAACGTGGACCGTAACTCGATAAGCTTCTTTCTTTCATTTTTTGGCAAAGTTTACTCTTTTTTCCTTGTTGATCGAGATGCTTTCGCCTTTTAACACAACAAATCAGACCACCTTTCAGGATCCCAAACATATGCCAGGGTAAGATTTATTAGTATACACCACACAAGTGAATAGTACTTTTCGCGCGCTCTGATTGGCTAGCTCGGAGGTGATTAGCCAAGTACTATTCACCTCTGAGCAGCCGAAGAAAAACAAAATGGCTTTTCGTCGGTATATTGCTTTTTGGGCCGCTAGTTATTCAGCTTGTGTGGTATATACTAAAACAATTATTCACCTCAGTGTCGGTGAAAGTGGCGGATAACGCGCGCTACGAGCGCCATGAATGAAGGACATCTCTATGCAAGCACTGCCGTGCGTATATAACATGACGTGTGCAGTTTCAATTTAGCTGCAAAATTTCCGTCGAGTTTAGAGCACTTCCTTTTGTTTAAGTTTCAGGGTGATGCCGAGATCTGAACAATCCAAACTCTACTTCGAGCCTTTGACTTTAGCTAAGTTCATGAATGTTACCTAAAACTTGAGTATTGTGACTTTGTTTGTCTACATTTTCATTGCGTATTTTTGATTTTGTTTGCCTAAATTTTCATTACAATTAATCCGAAAAAGCAATTTTTTTACTGACAATTTTAGAAACCAGATAAAGCGTTTTAGTTCAGCTGTTGCTCAACTGACTGTGGCGTGTTAGGATCGATTCTAGTGACGATGATGATTATGAAACTTTATTTAACCACGATGGAGTTTTTGACTTTGTTTTCCTTCACCATTCATTATGAAAACTTTGTATTCGATCGCATAAAACATGTTTTTCGTGACATAAAATAAAGAATTGGTTCATGCGCTTAGCTGTGCGCAGATCGAGTTATGGGCACGCGGGAAGCTTCGAAAGCACTCAAGAAGCTCGGAGTGGCTCTCAGCTATCGCCTCGTTGATATATAGCGGTGATTCGCCATTGAAATTTATCCTTCGGCTACTAAAAAATTAATTATTTACAGAAATTCTTGTTACGCCCGTGCTTAATGGCTTCAAGGCTAATTACGCCCCCGCTTACGGTTCTGTCGTGCTCGCGTGTATCCCTAACTCGATATACACACGCTAAGCATGAATCAATTCTTAATTATTTTACAGTATGGTCTGGTATGGTATATGTTGTGGATTTCTGCGTGACTGGACAAGGAAGGCTACTGCTGTTATTGCATTGCAAGTGGCTTGTTTAAACAATAAACTGTAGGAAAGCGCATTTTTAAAAATGACAGGCACAATAGAGCAGTTTTGAATTCGATTGTCTATTATTCAGAATTTATTTGGTTTTTCTTAAAAAAACGGCAAACAAAAACTAAACAAAAGATTCAGATTAAGGGTAAACTGATCACGTGCATTTTCTCGTGTTTAAGCTTATTAACGTTATCAATTAGGAGGAGAAATCGGATTTCGCGAGAGCCATGCCGATTCTCTAACGCATTGGCGCTACTGATCGAGAGGTCTGGATTCGAGCACTGACCGGGATAATTGTGACTGTGCCAGTCCTGGACACGATATCGAAATCTCCCAGGGTTATTGCTAGAATGGTTACTCCAAAATATGGTGAGACGCTTCGTTGCACATAAACTGTACAGTACAAGCAGATATACGAAACCCTATTTAGGCAGAGAATAACTGCTGGGTCAGGCGCTGATCTCTAGTGATTAGCTAGGTCTAAGCGCCGGCTCGAAATGGTTAGCTTTCATAGATTGTTCTGGTTACACCATAATGAAACTTGGTAAACCTTTGGTAAGACTTAACTAAGATCGGTTTGTACTTTATATACACAAATGTAAGTGTCTCACCATATTTTGGAGTATCCATTCTAGCCACAACCAATCTCCAGCGCCTCTTTTCACCCCGCTGAACTTTTAGATGACCTGATAAACTTTTGAGGTATTTTACAATGGACTAGCACCACACCCAATACTCCTGCTTGCCACGTGCTACTGAAAACTGGATAAACCTTCACTTGCGTGGACCCAATGTGGTTCAAGGTTAATTTTACAACTATCCCTACCCACAATAATGATTGGTACCTTAGCTGTCTCTTCTTATTAAATATTCACTTTCACTGCCAAGACATTAAGAGAATATACCCGCATGCTCGTGATGGTATGTACGGCATACAGCCGGATAGCGGGCTCAAGATCTTCTGGACGTACTGTGATATGACGTCATTTGGTGGGGGATGGACAATGTGTTACTCAACCAACAATGTAGTTAATCCAAAAGTGTAAGTGACGTGTGATGAAATGCTGGCTTATGGAACAAATGGTTACAGAACAGACTGCAACAACATTCCGGTAAACGAGCTGATGCAGTTTACTTAGCTCTTTCATAATGCATGCTATTATTTTCAAATTTCATTTCCTTTGCAGCACTCGGCATTCTGTCTGTCATTGAAGCTCTGATAATAAAACTTTTGAGCTCCCAAAAATGATTGGTTTGTGAGAACTAGCCCCAGTCCAAATTCAATTACAGGTCGCTTTAAACACAATGAACTAAGAGTTCGGTAAATTATCAACACGGCAATCTCGTCTCGAAAGTATGAATATATTTTTGTTTTTAATTCCCCCCCTCCCTTTTTTGCTCTCAAGTTATGCAGTACGGTAAGTATTTCCCTTTATATTACCCCACTCTCCTTATGTAGACGTATTTTACATGTTTTAAAGTACATGTACCTCGAGTCTGTGTTCCTCATCGCAGATGTTGGATTCGAGGATGCAAATACAAAAATAAAGCCGATTTTTTTTTCATTGAAACCTTTTTCATTGCAGTTTCGCGAGATTCTTTTCTTGGACGAAGCGGCAGGACAGAAAGCCTTTTTCACATACAAGCTCAGTTCCTCTCTTGTAGCCGGGGCAGCAAAATACGGAAAACAACTTCCATTAATTAACCTGGCTTGGAAATGGCGCAGCAGACACGAAGTATGAGTATCAGTTGCTTATCTGCGTTACATAATTTTACTCGGGCTTCTTTATATCTGGTTATACAAACTGCTATAAATTATGCAGTTTTTGGTGCGTTGACAAGTTCTCTCCCTATTTCCGGTCAGCGTCTACCAACTCAAGGTTTGCCGGAGTCACCTTTAACATCAATGGTCACTTTCTTCTGAAGCAGCGCCTGATCAGTGTCGGGTTAAGATGAATCGTACTTATATAGTCTTCAAGTGACGATCAGACAAACCAGAACTGATTTTTTGCAACGGCTATTAAAAGAGCTATGGAATGCGCAAGGCAAGCGAACGATATCTTACGTAAACCGGCAGCATTTCATTTCTTGTATCATTGTGCTGAATACCGTAGCCTAGCTCCCAGCCCTCCTCTTTCCATTAGCTCATGGACTTTGTCCAGGATATCGTGGTTTGTGATCTGAGAGCGCTAAAAAGAGGATGCCAGGGACTAGGCCACAGCCAGCTCATTAACTATCAGGGACACTATTCAATAACTGAGTTTCGCACTGATTGCCACAACTGTAGATATTGCATAAGTTACGTTAAGACTAAACTGGGGTCATTAAGACTAATAAGGGCCTGTATAAGTAGCTGTATTTTCTTGAAGGGGCACTGACACGGTATTTTAGCGTCATTTTACAATGCCAAAATATGTTCCTGCATCAATGGAAACCCAAAAATAATGATGCAGTTTTGTTATCTAGGACTTTATCACTACACCGAGACAATTTATTGCCGCCTAGCACTTAGCATGGCAAGGATGGAAATGGATTGAAATTTGAAATAACTTGCCAGTTTTATCAAATTCTAGAGCCATTCCTTGAAAATATTGCCAGAAATTCATTATGGTTTGCTCTCCGAGCCACCATTCGTTTGATATGTTTCTGTGAGTCCATTTGAGCATTTTGGGAACGAGTAACGGTACCAGGTAAAGATTTTAGCAACGAATGAAGCTGAAAACAGCAAAACTCCCATGACACTGCTCCTTTAAACATTGCTGAAAATGTTAAATTGATATCTGCGCAATATAAGTTTATTATCATCATCATCATCATCATTATTATTACATTGCTGTTGTTGCTGTTATTATTACTCAGGATTTATTATGAAATAGGAACACTCAGATATATATAAACGTTGTTTATTTGTCGGTTCTGTTTCAGGGGTTCATATCTTTGACAGTTATCGAGATAACAAAGAAATAACTGAACAGCATTGTCTTGAGTTTCCTCAGTGAAGATCTAGAATGAAAACTAAGTTCGCATTCGATTGAAAGCAAGAAAAAAGGCTTACTTTTTGCAAGGGTTAAAAATAAATTCAAACTTCAAGTGGAATTTTAGATACGCTTTTAAGCAAGGAAAATAAAATTAGAAACGACCTCCAGATACAGCAGAGAGAAGATCAGGAACGCTAGTCTTAAATTTTAGTTTGCGTTTGAATCAGCTCTTAATTGATATTATCACGCGCATAGGCACATGTATAGGCGGTGAAGGTCCTTAATCTTATCTCTTCTCAAAGTACACATCCCTTAAGGCCCGGTCCCTCCAGGTACACCTTGAAGTGGGGCTCATTTTGAGGGGAAGCGCGGAATGGGTTGTGCACTTTTTGTTGATAGTTTGTTCAAGTTCGCCACACAAGTAGTCATCCGTACTCTTAGGTCTTCAAAATAAAAGAAAAAAGAGAAATTAAACAACATTATTTTTAATGCGTAAACTGCGTAACGTCTTAGATTACAATTCGTAAATTGGCGAAAAAGTACATATTTTGAGCTGAACATTTCGTTAGATGTTGCTGAATGACATGACATTTAATGCTTTACTTCAGGGAATCGCCTATCTGCTGTACGCAGACCTCCTAATTGTCGAGTTCTTGCCCTCTCTCTGTCACGCAACGCCATACTGTCTCTCCAGAGGGTGACCCTGTTTCCAAAGAGCAAAGCGTTGCGTCACAAAGAGATAAGGGGAGAGAACTCTGCCAACGTTCTTTTTATGTCACATCAGGAAGTGGCTAAGAGTCGTGACTAGGTCTTGTGTTGTATTCATTTTTGGATCGAAGCAGAAAGGAGATTCCCAAAATCAGGAAAGATAGTTTACCTAGTGGATTGAAACTCTGAACCAACGTCCACGTCCACGTGTAAAGCAGTCTATAATTATCTGTTTCTTGGAATTCTCAACTTACCTTTCTTTTCGTGAGATAATAAAATGTTCCACTCTTTGAACTGTGCCGCTTCTGTCCATGTAATGATCACGATGGCTCTGAGCAAGCTTAAGATGATACATGTGTAAAATGAAATGTAAGCTATAGAATTTTGCATGAATGTACTGGGTTACTTCGCACTCTCTCAGTCATACATGTGTAACTACAAGTTTATGAACTGCATAGTTAACAATTATTCACCGAGGTGGAGGTAAATATCCACCACTTTCACCGACACTGAGGTGAATAATTGTTTTAGTATATACCACACAAGCTGACTAACTAGCGGCCCAAAGAGTAACTTTATTTGTGACAATTTGCCGGCAAAAGCCATTTTGTTCTTCTTCGGCTGCTCGGAGGTGAATAGTACTTGGCTAATCATCTCCGAGCTAGCCAATCAGCGCGCGCGAAAAGCACTATTCACTTGTGTGGTATATACTAAAACACTTTATAATCAATCAATCGGTAATGAAAACGTGGTCACCATGGCATGGGTGAAAAGGAATCGTGATTAAAATAAACACACAATGGCTGGCTATCATCATCTCCTATTCATCAAGCGCGAGCAGAATAAAGGATCAGTCAATTGAAATCCTAGTTCCCATCGACCCCCGGGACATAACAGGGTTTTAACGAGGACAAAACCGGGATTTAACGCACTTTTAATGGCGCGTTGGCCCCGGGGGGAGGGGCGGTGGATTGAACAAAATGTAAGCGGAGACAACAGCTCGGATTTAACTCGAAGGACTAAATTAAAGCGAATTATCGTCTTCCAAGATGAAGATGAGTTGATACGGATTGAATCTTTGTTGACATAGAGTGTTTTGAATAAGAACAGTTACAAGCATTCTCGTCCTATAAATTTGAGTTTTGTTTTAAATGAATGCATTAATATTTTTTTTAAATCGACCACAATAAGATATCGACTACCCAGCGTCCTATCAGATATAAGATGGTGGGCTGTTAGTAACAGTTTGGTCAGTGTCAGGGTGGGCCGGTGGATACGCAGACCAAGTCCAAGACGAGCTTGCCCCCGAGTCACTGTGTTATGACTTGAATGTAAAATGGTGTGTTGGGGACAACTGTGTTTGTAGTTTAAAAATACATCCATGCATATCTATGTAATACCAAAATCCATATAATTCTTACCCAGTTTTAGCGATTTTGAATTTGTTATACCCAAAATATCGACTTGTACATGAGCTTGCGTCTTTTAAAAGGTTACTTTTCGCAGCAAATACGATCGCAGAAGAAAACAATATAGTAGAACCTGGAGTTTAAAGAGGTAGAACGAACGTTTGACCTTTGCTACGTGTCCAAGACGAACGATGCCCATTTGACTTGTTTCTTTATTTGGTTCCGGTGTCCAATGCTTTCGCTATACGGGTCTTTTAATAGACTTCTCGGTCACGGCGTTGGGGAAATAAGCCATCTTTTAATACTGCCGGTAATTGTTAAATTCCCCGTTATGTCCCGGGTGTCGGGGGATCGAGATTTCAATTGACCGATGGATAACTGTCTTATTGGAAACATCCCAAAATATAGAAAACTAAACTGAAATAAAAAGATGTCCCAAAAGTTACGTGTACGCTCAAACCACATTTGTAGGATGGTTTAACGGCTCATATGTACCATGATGGCTAAGCCAATGAAAACTCTTGAATCGCACTCTCCAATGATCCAGTTTTTTACATTGGGAGATACACCAATTGCAAACTACAATCGTATTAAGTTCTTAAGCTTTTGTGGTCGTGAACATGACGAACCGAAACGTGTTCAAGTACTAGCCACCCATGAATGCATGAAACCGGAGATCAGTAGTAATGATGGCTCAAATGAGCGGCAATCAATCACGACTTTACATTATTTTTGTCTAACTTTGTTGTGCATCGGTAGAGCAATACCTGGTCAAATTCTTTTACTTCTCGTCCTCTTTCGTGCTCGTTGAATAACAAATATTTCTTAGCATTTCGCCATCGCTCCCTTGTTCTGGCTCTAGCAGCAAGCACAAGATTTGGTGTGTTGGAGTACACAGTTGGGAATTCAGTTCTCCCATCACCACTTGTCCCTGGCTGTCTCATCACACTGCTATTCAGCTTAGCTGCCCTTCTCTCCTGGAAGCATTTTGCTGTGGTGTTACCGAATGTGTCGCCGTAATGCCAGAACTTTGCTTGAGGACAGTAGCCTGCATAACTGAGAAGTAAGCAGGTCATTCGGCATGAGGAAAACATTGCCTGTTCTATAGAAGTTGCTAGTACTACAGTACAACGAAGTATACAAAACGTCAAGATGCTACATATATAGCAACTCAAAGGAGTCAAAATAAGCCAATCAGAACTCTTTAAAGCTTAAGTAACTAGCCTGACATGATTAGCCATAAGCACGAGAAAATGCACGTGATCAGTTTACCCTTAAATCTGAATCTTTTGTTTTAGTTTTTGTTGCCG
>JAHPZR010029849.1:0-5000 GCA_019787425.1 Platygyra sinensis | reverse complement strand
AGGGGTGACAAAATGTTTTGAAGCAGGTATCTGCAGCTGAAAGACAAGTTAAGGGACTAAAGGTCCCTCATCCTACAATGCAAAGGACACAGCAGATGCTGAACGAACATTTCTTGTAACAAGCTTGCTATTGCACGAAATTGCATACAAAATTTAGTGTGAGGTTACTCTGCCTTCTTAAAGATTTATTGATAAGACACAGTGTTGAGCTTGTTTTTCACAAAGTGACTGAGAGTAGCTGGTGCGGTTGATATATTTAATAAGCAATACACCACTTTTCCCATGTTTTCATAGCCTCATCTAAATATGAGGAGAGTTGGGAGTATTCACGACAGTTTGCATAACTTTTGAAATTCTCCTACCACTCCCCCCAATGTACATACATGTATAGATGAAGCTACGTGTACATGTATTTAAACATAGAAAAAAGTGCTCAATGGTTTTTATATTTAATCATTCTCAAAAATATGAGAAAAATCTCGCAACCTAATGTTCACATAGTTACTCTCATCTAAACACACCTACAGTATCAACCAATGAGAGCACCATATGCAGTAACTCACAGTTACATGTATTTTATAAAATCAAGTAGGTGGCAGTCACTAGCTTGCTTTGAAAACACTAACCACATTTGTAAATATGCTACATTGTATGCTACTTTTATTACTCAAGACAGATCATTTCCAAGTCATAAAATGTTCATGGAAGGAACCAATGAAGGAAAAGAAGGACGTGCTGCCCTGTTTAGAGTTCTTGCAGTTTATGCTATGTACAATCCCCAAGTCTCCTATTGCCAAGGTACACATCATAATACACTGTACAGTATTAAAGTGACTATGTAATTGTTGTTAAATGTCTCACTACATTGATGCTGTCTCAAAATAAACATGTTCTGAATATTATATGTACTTCTCAAAACAATTCTATGTGCTGTAAAGCCAGCAGGTGACGTGAAAATAGTGGTCATACTGGTGTAAATTTCCAAGATATACTTGTAGAATGCCATTCAACATTGTTATAAAATAACTGAGATACTGTACTACACACACTGTCATTGGTTTAGGTGTGTTTACAATGTACACTGTAGATGAGTCTTGAAAGTGTGTAAACACAGTTGCGATCTTTTAGATTTGCGCATTTCTTTAAGAAACAGCAGTTTGTATGAGCTATAATAAAAAAACTATTTCAATCTGTCCTTTAGTCAAGCACTTGGGGGTTCAAGGGAGAATTCTTGAAAGTTATGCAAACCCAAGATCTCAGCAGTCTCTGGTCTTTTGTGATCCAGCTAAGTCTATTCTTACTCAGGACAGAATCCATCCTTATCCATCTTGGCTTATTTACAATTTCATACCAGTTTCATGTAATTACTGCTCGCAATAAAATTGCCATAAATAAGACTTGTCTAACTAAAACCTTTCAATTACAAACGGTACTGCTTATTAGGCAGTTTGCTCTTGGTCTCAATATCACACAATCTACTTTATTACTTATTTTTCACATTTATTTTGTTATCCTTAGGCATGTCCTACATTGCTGGAATGTTTCTCATGAATATGGAAGAAGAGGTGAGAGTGGAGAGATGAGGGGACTGAGCACTACATTGGGTTGTACAGGGTCTTTTCAGTTTCTTGACGGGAATTAAAAGAATGTTACTCATTTTTTTTTAAATTTTGTGAAGAATATTTTTTTTCAGATTGTCGACTGATCAAACCAAAGGTTGTTGAAATTAAAATAAGTAATGTAATGGGCTAATATGATGAAGCGTCTTCAAAAGTAAAGGAAACCTCTAATATATCATAGCTATTCATGTTCAATTATTTCATGTTTCCTTTTTTTTTCAGGCTTCGTTTTGGTGCCTCGTGTCCATGTTTGAAAGACCAAAGTACCTAGCTGGTTATTTTAATGATTCCCTTGGCAAGTGAGTTCCTTAAAGAAACTAATTAAAAAGAGTTATTAGCCACAAAATACATGCAGTCATCTCGTATTGGTTTTAGAGAATCAGCGTTTTATTCTTTTTTCTTTAGAGTGATTAATAAATGACATATTACCCTACTTGCATGCATTAACGTTGCCAACGTTCTGTTGGTTATTTAACAAATTGACGTCAGTTTTTTATGCGTCTGTCCTGTTATTGATCATGAATTTCGTCATAAACATTGTCAAAGTAGCTGTGGATCCACGAGGCGATAGCCGAGTGGATCCGCAGACTACTTTGACAATGTTATGACGAAATTCATTGTCAATAACAGGACAGACGCATTAAAAACTGACATCAATATGTTTTTTACGATAACAAATTGTCGAATTGCCCGCCCTCGCTCGCTGACGCGTCGCATAAATTTTAAATTTATGTGTCTGTCCGCATATGGACAATAAAAATTAGCCAATGAGCGCGCGTGAATTTCAGTAGTTATCGTAAAAAACTGTATTTCCCATCGCCTCTGCATCAGCTCATTCTTCGTTTTAATTTTGTTTGCAGGATTCAGAGACACGCGGCAGTTTTCGAGAGACTGATGAGACAGAGAAGAGCCAAGCTTTACAAACACCTGGTAATAGATTACAACTTTTCAACCCTGACAACTCGGTTACATGTATATTTAAGCAATAGATAGTGGTTTTATTCCTTGGTTACATTGGCCTCATTTGGAAGGATTTGAGACACTCGAGGGTTTGCATAACTTTCAAGAATTCGTCCAACTCCTCAAGTGTTAAGATGAGGCTACACCTCAGTTAAACACAGAAAAGAAACCTCTAATTGCTGTTATAAAATTATAATTTCTCAAAAATACGCGTCAATCTAAAACGTCACAGCTGTGTTTGCATTCATGTAGTCTTATCTAATACGCACTTATCGACCAATGAGAGTTCGCATTATATCTCACGCACAGCATTTTATAAACATTACGTAATTGTCCGTGCTAAGTCGATCAGAATGGACAAATTTCGTTTGCTATTTCGACTTAACAATAAATCAGTTTACATGTTTGGAGTTTTTTTTAGGAAGCGCAAGGTGTGTTGCCACTGATGTATCTGACACCATGGTTTATGGCGCTGTTACATCCATGCCCTGTTGGGACGCGGTGCTCTCTATATGGGACATGATTCTGTTAGAAGGTACAAGTCGATTAAACAATTGTTTAGGGAAAAAAAACCCAAGGCAAATAAGCGCGCTGATTGGTTTACAACCGTGTTTCTCTTATAGAATTAGATTATTCGCCTCAATTTTCTATGAGGTCTATCGCCTCATAGAAATCGAGAGCGAATAATCTAATTGTTTTAGAAAACTTCTACTGAGTGAAAGTCTACGGTTTCCAGCTATTTCTCCACCTCTTATTAAACTTTGCGCTGTACCAAAATCGCACGGACTGAATTTTCATTGGAAATTTGCCGTTGTTTACGCGTGCGCGCAGGGTTTTTCAATATTTTCGAGTTTTCGAAATCATGGAACCGTAAACGTCCTTCTTATCGCTTGGTCCTCTCAGGAACTTAATTATCCACTTCGATCTACATGTATACGTTCCTCGTAAACATTGGGAAAACGGAAAAGTTTCGCCATTTCATAAACTGACGACCGTCAGCCACTGCATTCTATGGCTGAATTAGTTAGATCAGCCTTCCGGCCTCATCAGTATACCCCATGAACAAGAGCGAGTAATCTAATTGTTAAATAAAAAACACGGTTCATGTTTTCTATTTCTTAAATGTTGATTTGCGTAATGTGTATTTTTTTGCTTAATTATTTCAGTGTCCAAAGCCTCCTTTATTAGTTTTGTTAATTGTTTTGTTTGTTTGTTTTTTAAATTGGGTTATTCTTACAAAACAAACAAACAAACAAAACATATGGTTGATTTGTGGGCGTTTAAAGTTACAACGTATAATTTGTAATTTCTCGGTAGGCAGGGTTCGACAGGTCATGGAAAACCTGGAAAGTCATGGAATTTTACAATTTCATTTTCAGGCTCGAAAGTCCTGAAATTTAGGTGTAGGTCATGGAAAGTCATGGAAAATCAGTATGTTTCTATGAATGAAAGGCATTAAGATCCAAAGTTGAAAAGTTAACTGGCAGTCCAAAAACTCAAATGTAGTTTCAGCTGAATAAATGATTGTTTTGACACTACTGCCGGAGGGAAATAGCTTAACTTAGGTCATGGAATATTTCAAAAAGTCATGAAAAGTCATGGAAAGTCATGGAATTTGGACAGGTCATAAGTGTACGAAACCCTGGTAGGTTAACCTACCGAGAAATTACAACTTAACAGATATACTGCTTTTTTCCCTCAGGTATGTCGGTGATCTTCCAGTTTCCCTGGCCCTGTTGGATGTGCTGTCAGGTTTGTTCACTTCTTCTTACATTAGGTTACAGTGGTTATACACCGCTTCTTTCAGCTCAGGCGAACATAATAACGTCATAAGAAAAAGCGATTTAATATGTTTACATTTTCAGTTGAGATTCTTCCGCTAAGAGAAATAGGACAAGTTTTGCCAATTTTGCTGCGTCCTCCTGCAAGTCTGTAAGTACATTTTAGTACGGTTAATGATTATGAGTATGTAATTTGTCAAATAAAGCCCGCGTATTGTAACGCCGCATAAATGTATTTTCAGACGGAAAAAAAAACAAGTTTTAACATACTACGCTGGATACTGACGACGTCAGAGAATTTTCAAGTTGCTTAGTTTTAAGTTTTATAATGTGGCCAAGCAGAAACTTCACCTTAAGTATACGTTGCATTTTAAATTCACCCACACGAGACGAATTGCCTAAATCGTGTAAAATATCGCTCGGAGATAAGCAAACCATCAAACGCGTTAAAACTCGTTGAATAAAAGAGAAGTCGACATGTTGGTGCATCTCGCTAAAGCACTTGGAATCCCGTTTGTCATCAACGCGTTTACCCATGTTATCCATTTTGGCACATATCGTTTGTCTGTACAGTGTGTCAGGCAGTCTATCATTATGGTATCATTTTCCTATTCCTGCTCAGCATAACTCGTGAAAAGTT
>JAHPZR010029848.1:17500-18753 GCA_019787425.1 Platygyra sinensis | reverse complement strand
GAGAAAATGCACGTGATCAGTTTACCCTTAAATCTGAATCTTTTGTTTTAGTTTTTGTTGCCGTTTTTTTAAGAAAAACCAAATAAATTCTGAATAATAGACAATCGAATTCAAAACTGCTCTATTGTGCCTGTCATTTTTAAAAATGCGCTTTCCTACAGTTTATTGTTTAAACAAGCCACTTGCAATGCAATAACAGCAGTAGCCTTCCTTGTCCAGTCACGCAGAAATCCACAACATATACCATACCAGACCATACTGTAAAATAATTAAAGAATTGATTCATGCTTAGCGTGTGTATATCGAGTTAGGGATACACGCGAGCACGACAGAACCGTAAGCGGGGGCGTAATTAGCCTTGAAGCCATTAAGCACGGGCGTAACAAGAATTTCTGTAAATAATTAATTTTTTAGTAGCCGAAAGGATAAATTTCAATGGCGAATCACCGCTATATATCAACGAGGCGATAGCTGAGAGCCACTCCGAGCTTCTTGAGTGCTTTCGAAGCTTCCCGCGTGCCCATAACTCGATCTGCGCACAGCTAAGCGCATGAACCAATTCTTTATTTTATGTCACGAAAAACATGTTTTATGCGATCGAATACAAAGTTTTCATAATGAATGGTGAAGGAAAACAAAAGTCAAAAACTCCATCGTGGTTAAATAAAGTTTCATAATCATCATCGTCACTAGAATCGATCCTAACACGCCACAGTCAGTTGAGCAACAGCTGAACTAAAACGCTTTATCTGGTTTCTAAAATTGTCAGTAAAAAAAATTGCTTTTTCGGATTAATTGTAATGAAAATTTAGGCAAACAAAATCAAAAATACGCAATGAAAATGTAGACAAACAAAGTCACAATACTCAAGTTTTAGGTAACATTCATGAACTTAGCTAAAGTCAAAGGCTCGAAGTAGAGTTTGGATTGTTCAGATCTCGGCATCACCCTGAAACTTAAACAAAAGGAAGTGCTCTAAACTCGACGGAAATTTTGCAGCTAAATTGAAACTGCACACGTCATGTTATATACGCACGGCAGTGCTTGCATAGAGATGTCCTTCATTCATGGCGCTCGTAGCGCGCGTTATCCGCCACTTTCACCGACACTGAGGTGAATAATTGTTTTAGTATATACCACACAAGCTGAATAACTAGCGGCCCAAAAAGCAATATACCGACGAAAGCCATTTTGTTTTTCTTCGGCTGCTCAGAGGTGAATAGTACTTGGCTAATCACCTCCGAGCTAGCCAA
>JAHPZR010029848.1:0-12500 GCA_019787425.1 Platygyra sinensis | reverse complement strand
AATGTTTATGTCTTATCAATAACAACACTACTGAGGGTATTTTCACTTGCCCACCAGACCATCAAACCTCCATTTTCAGTTGCTCAAGAGCAAATCCTGTAGGTGGGTTTCAAAGCCACTGTAAATTTTTAAAACTTTAAGGTGCTCTGAACGCCACCTACAGAATTTTTTAAACTAATTGCCAATATAAAAGAAATTTCACCATGCCGTTTTTGAATTATAGGCCCCTAAAGCTATAATTAAGGGTGTTTTTTAGCAGATCATACATGTACTGTTACTGTGGTAACCTATTATGTTACAAAAATGGTCACAACATATTCACCAATGGTTGGGCAGATTTTTTAATCATGATTGTAGCATCAAGTGCTAAAGAGTGGCTAATTTACCGACCCATCAAAATTTAAGTGCTGGAAACTGATTTGAGCCACCTTAAATTCATCATGTTCTTTTTTATCTGGATTGTAGGATCACTGATTGATAACACTAAAGAACATATGATAGATAGCCCTGATACTGTTATCATGACAAGACAGTGGAAAAAGAAACTTCAAAAACAGATCTCTGTCTTCAGACAGATCATGCTAGATATTGGTAAGTAAACAGCCTGTAAAATTTCATCTTGTAGCGGAGCTCCGGCACGGGGCCCTTCGGGCGCCAAGCGGAGCCCCATACCCATATAGGAAAGAAAAGGAAACCCATGAGTTGATTTTCTCATGGTTATCATGGCTAGCGGCATTGCTCGTGGGCGCGAACGACGACAACGACGGAGTCGCGCAACATGACGGCCATACTCCAGATAATAGGTTGACAGAGATATGCAGCCTTGATTTACCGTGTACTTCTAATCTTTGATATTGAACATCCATGTCATGATCAGTTGACACCTGTCAAAACAAGGTATCCGCTGACCAGTATCACGTGACCATATCGTGGGCTCAAGTATACAACTCATCGAGGTCACATGTTTTTTCGAAGTTGACCACTGACCAATTGCTGGTTTTTGATTGGATTGCAGGCTCAAGTTAGGTTAACTTGTTGAAAACAGGGCAGGGTTGTTTGAAAGCCGGTTAACGCAAGCCCAGGATTAAAATTTATTCAAATTATAACTTTTTTCTCTATACAAATGTGTTTTGCGATTATGAAACTCAAACTGCAGAAAGCCAAACAATAAACAGACAACCTCACCGCAAAGTTACAAAACTCAAATCAAAATTCTACCTTTTCTGGCCTAGCTTAATCGGGCACTGAACAACCCGGCCAAGGAGCTACGCTTTTAGGCTGGCCTTTATATTGCCCCCAACCCTCAACACAGGGGTGACAAAATGTTTTGAAGCAGGTATCTGCAGCTGAAAGACAAGTTAAGGGACTAAAGGTCCCTCATCCTACAATGCAAAGGACACAGCAGATGCTGAACGAACGTTTCTTGTAACAAGCTTGCTATTGCACGAAATTGCATACAAAATTTAGTGTGAGGTTACTCTGCCTTCTTAAAGATTTATTGATAAGACACAGTGTTCAAGAGCTTGTTTTCACAAGGTGACTGAGAGTAGCTGGTGCGGTTGATATATTTAAGCAATACACCACTTTTCCCATGTTTTCATAGCCTCATCTAAATATGAGGAGAGTTGGGAGTATTCAAGACAGTTTGCATAACTTTTGAAATTCTCCTACCACTCCCCCACAATGTACATACATGTATAGATGAAGCTACGTGTACATGTATTTAAACATAGAAAAAAGTGCTCAATGTTTTTATATTTAATCATTCTCAAAAATATGAGAAAAATCTCGCAACCTAATGTTCACATAGTTACTCTCATCTAAACACACCTACAGTATCAACCAATGAGAGCACCATATGCAGTAACTCACAGTTACATGTATTTTATAAAATCAAGTAGGTGGCAGTCACTAGCTTGCTTTGAAAACACTAACCACATTTGTAAATATGCTACATTGTATGCAACTTTTATTACTCAAGACAGATCATTTCCAAGTCATAAAATGTTCATGGAAGGAACCAATGAAGGAAAAGAAGGACGTGCTGCCCTGTTTAGAGTTCTTGCAGTTTATGCTATGTACAATCCCCAAGTCTCCTATTGCCAAGGTACACATCATAATACACTGTACAGTATTAAAGTGACTATGTAATTGTTGTTAAATGTCTCACTACATTGATGCTGTCTCAAAATAAACATGTTCTGAATATTATATGTACTTCTCAAAACAATTCTATGTGCTGTAAAGCCAGCAGGTGACGTGAAAATAGTGGTCATACTGGTGTAAATTTCCAAGATATACTTGTAGAATGCCATTCAACATTGTTATAAAATAACTGAGATACTGTACTACACGCACTGTCATTGGTTTAGGTGTGTTTACAATGTACACTATAGATGAGTCTTGAAAGTGTGTAAACACAGTTGCGATCTTTTAGATTTGCGCATTTCTTTAAGAAACAGTTTGTATGAGCTATAAGGAAAAAAACTATTTCAATCTGTCCTTTAGTCAAGCACTTGGGGGTTCAAGGGAGAATTCTTGAAAGTTGTGCAAACCCAAGATCTCAGCAGTCTCTGGTCTTTTGTGATCCAGCTAAGTCTATTCTTACTCAGGACAGAATCCGTCCTTTATCTTGGCTTATTTACAATTTCATACCAGTTTCATGTAATTACTGCTCGCAATAAAATTGCCATAAATAAGACTTGTTTAACTAAAACCTTTCAATTACAAACGGTACTGCTTATTAGGCAGTTTGCTCTTGGTCTCAATATCACACAATCTACTTTATTACTTATTTTTCACATTTATTTTGTTATCCTTAGGCATGTCCTACATTGCTGGAATGTTTCTCATGAATATGGAAGAAGAGGTGAGAGTGGAGAGATGAGAGGACTGAGCACTACATTGGGTTGTACAGGGTCTTTTCAGTTTCTTGACGGGAATTAAAAGAATGTCACTCATTTTTTTTTTAATTTTGTGAAGAATATTTTTTTTCAGATTGTCGACTGATCAAACCAAAGGTTGTTGAAGTTAAAATAAGTAATGTAATGGGCTAATATGATGAAGCGTCTTCAAAAGTAAAGGAAACCTCTAATATATCATAGCTATTCATGTTCAATTATTTCATGTTTCCTTTTTTTTTCAGGCTTCGTTTTGGTGCCTCGTGTCCATGTTTGAAAGACCAAAGTACCTAGCTGGTTATTTTAATGATTCCCTTGGCAAGTGAGTTCCTTAAAAGAAACTAATTAAAAAGAGTTATTAGCCACAAAATACATGCAGTCATCTCGTATTGGTTTTAGAGAATCAGCGTTTTATTCTTTTTTCTTAGAGTGATTAATAAATGACATATTACCCTACTTGCATGCATTAACGTTGCCAACGTTCTGTTGGTTATTTAACAAATTGACGTCAGTTTTTTATACGTCTGTCCTGTTATTGATCATGAATTTCGTCATAACATTGTCAAAGTAGCTGTGGATCCACGAGGCGATAGCCGAGTGGATCCGCAGACTACTTTGACAATGTTATGACGAAATTCATTGTCAATAACAGGACAGACGCATTAAAAACTGACATCAATATGTTTTTTACGATAACAAATTGTCGAATTGCCCGCCCTCGCTCGCTGACGCGTCGCATAAATTTTAAATTTATGTGTCTGTCCGCATATGGACAATAAAAATTAGCCAATGAGCGCGCGTGAATTTCTGTAGTTATCGTAAAAAACTGTATTTCCCATCGCCTCTGCATCAGCTCATTCTTCGTTTTAATTTTGTTTGCAGGATTCAGAGACACGCGGCAGTTTTCGAGAGACTGATGAGACAGAGAAGAGCCAAGCTTTACAAACACCTGGTAATAGATTACAACTTTTCAACCCTGACAACTCGGTTACATGTATATTTAAGCAATAGATGGTGGTTTTATTCCTTGGTTACATTGGCCTCATTTGGAAGGATTTGAGACACTCGAGGGTTTGCATAACTTTCAAGAATTCGTCCAACTCCTCAAGTGTTAAGATGAGGCTACACCGCAGTTAAACACAGAAAAGAAACCTCTATAATTGCTGTTATAAAATTATAATTTCTCAAAAATACGCGTCAATCTAAAACGTCACAGCTGTGTTTGCATTCATGTAGTCTTATCTAATCGCACTTATCGACCAATGAGAGTTCGCATTATATCTTACGCACAGCATTTTATAAACATTACGTAATTGTCCGTGCTAAGTCGATAATTTCGTTTGCTATTTCGACTTTAACAATAAATCAGTTTACATGTTTTGGAGTTTTTTTTAGGAAGCGCAAGGTGTGTTGCCACTGATGTACCTGACACCATGGTTTATGGCGCTGTTACATCCCTGCCCTGTTGGGACGCGGTGCTCTCTATATGGGACATGATTCTGTTAGAAGGTACAAGTCGATTAAACAATTGTTTGGGGAAAAAAACCCAAGGCAAATAAGCGCGCTGATTGGTTTACAACCGTGTTTCTCTTATAGAATTAGATTATTCGCCTTCAATTTTCTATGAGGTCTATCGCCTCATAGAAATCGAGAGCGAATAATCTAATTGTTTTAGAAAACTTCTACTGAGTGAAAGTCTACGGTTTCCAGCTATTTCTCCACCTCTTATTAAACTTTGCGCTGTACCAAAATCGCACGGACTGAATTTTCATTGGAAATTGCCGTTGTTTACGCGTGCGCGCAGGGTTTTTCAATATTTTCGAGTTTTCGAAATCATGGAACCGTAAACGTCCTTCTTATCGCTTGGTCCTCTCAGGAACTTAATTATCCACTTCGATCTACATGTATACGTTCCTCGTAAACATTGGGAAAACGGAAAAGTTTCGCCATTTCATAAACTGACGACCGTCAGCCACTGCATTCTATGGCTGAATTAGTTAGATCAGCCTTCGGCCTCATCAGCTATCACCCCATAGAAACCAAGAGCGAGTAATCTAATTGTTAAATAAAAACACGGTTCATGTTTTCTATTTCTTAAATGTTGATTTGCGTAATGTGTATTTTTTTGCTTAATTATTTCAGTGTCCAAAGCCTCCTTTATTAGTTTTGTTAATTGTTTTGTTTGTTTGTTTTTTAAATTGGGTTATTCTTACAAAACAAACAAACAAAACAAAACATATGGTTGATTTGTTGGGCGTTAAAAGTTACAACGTATAATTTGTAATTTCTCGGTAGGCAGGGTTCGTACAGGTCATGGAAAACCTGGAAAGTCATGGAATTTTACAATTTCATTTTCCAGGCCTCGAAAGTCCTGAAATTTAGGTGTAGGTCATGGAAAGTCATGGAAAATCAGTATGTTTTCTATGAATGAAAGGCATTAAGATCCAAAGTTGAAAAGTTAACTGGCAAGTCCAAAACTCAAATGTAGTTTCAGCTGAATAAATGATTGTTTTGACACTACTGCCGGAGGGAAATAGCTTAACTTAGGTCATGGAATATTTCAAAAAGTCATGGAAAAAGTCATGGAAAGTCATGGAATTTTGACAGGTCATAAGTGTACGAACCCTGGTAGGTTAACCTACCGAGAAATTACAACTTAACAGATATACTGCTTTTTTCCCTCAGGTATGTCGGTGATCTTCCAAGTTTCCCTTGCCCTGTTGGATGTGCTGTCAGGTTTGTTCACTTCTTCTTACATTAGGTTACAGTGGTTATACACCGCTTCTTTCAGCTCAGCGAACATAATAACGTCATAAGAAAAGCGATTTAATATGTTTACATTTTCAGTTGAGATTCTTCCGCTAAGAGAAATAGGACAAGTTTTGCCAATTTTGCTGCGTCCTCCTGCAAGTCTGTAAGTACATTTTAGTACGGTTAATGATTATGGAGTATGTAATTTGTCAAATAAAGCCCGCGTATTGTAACGCCGCATAAATGTATTTTCAGACGGAAAAAAAAACAAGTTTTAACATACTACGCTGGATACTGACGACGTCAGAGAATTTTCAAGTTGCTTAGTTTTAAGTTTTATAATGTGGGCCAAGCAGAAACTTCACCTTAAGTATACGTTGCATTTTAAATTCACCCACACGAGACGAATTGCCTAAATCGTGTAAAATATCGCTCGGAGATAAGCAAACCATCAAACGCGTTTAAAACTCGTTGAATAAAAGAGAAGTCGACATGTTGGTGCATCTCGCTAAAGCACTTGGAATCCGTTTGTCATCAACGCGTTTTACCCATGTTATCCATTTTGGCACATATCGTTTGTCTGTACAGTGTGCAGGCAGTCTATCATTATGGTATCATTTTCCTATTCCTGCTCAGCATAACTCGTGAAAAGTTAGTTACAGCGATCTGGCAAGTGAAACCGATTCTGAAGTGGGAAATCGACTCAATTCAAAATGTGATCGACGAGGAAAAGGAGCACCTTCAAGGTAAAGTTCACGAAATAACAGTGAGAATTTTCACTCACTAAAAAGCTTACATTCTCTCATTATGTGATCCCTGAAATTTAAATATTCAGCCATGCTGTTTAATCCAGCACTTCAATATGAATTGCTTGAATCAATAATATCATGGCCGCTGGGACTAATGGGTTAAAGTTAATCAATTATTTTGACGGGGGTGGGGCTGGCATGAAATCCGCGTTTACTATTTCTCCAGGTTTGTTTTGTTTAACAAATAGCCCGTGAAAGCTGGCCGACTTTCAGTCTTTGCAGCTTGTTATCAAGTGAAATGCTTTGCTTTGCCTAAGATCAGTCAACTGTTTATCTGGCCTGGTTTGTTAGGAAGGTGGATACCGCTATTCACTGGGTAGCGATTTATCCGGTGGACGGTGTTATTCAGTCTTCGAACAACTGGGGCCGGGTATTGCCGCATGTTAATCCTCGATTACTTCTGTATCTACATAATCATGATATCGGCTGAAATATGTCACCAGGTGTGTTTGGGGCGAAGGGGTGGTTGTGAATCTCTTTTTAAATTGTATCGCCATGTGATACAATCAAGTATCTCCTCGTGTGAAGGTTTGTAAGCTTTCCTTAGTGTTGAAGTACTATTTACTCTTCGCAGCTAAGACAAGTAAAAGAAGTTTGAACGGCCATCTCTCCGAAAACAGAAGAAAAAAACAACGAACCCTCAGCAACCAATCGTCTCGAGGTAAAGAACGCCATTCTTGAACATAATGAACCCACACTTACCACCCCAGCGGTCCTACCTGCGTCACCCTGCGATCTCTTCTCTGGGAGAAATAACACTGCTTGAATTACACCACTGGTCAAAACACAGGGAACAATGACTCGGTAATTTTAAGAGCGGACGGAATCGTGACGGATAAGTGTTAAAAAATGAAGGCTGACAGAACGCTGTGCAACCCTGAATATTCCTTGTCTCCGAATGCAGTCCTCCGTTAATCACTTCTTTCTACTCGAAGTAGTTAAAACTTGGTTAAAATAATTATGTAAATTCTGTTCTTTCGAACTTGAGGTGGAAAAGAATCTGAGTCTCCAGCAGGAGTCGATCCCATAACCTTCTGTACATGTTTACTGCTGGGATCGGTGATGTCTAAAGCGTGCAAAAATAGAGGAAAATAAAACGATGAAGATGCCAATTCAGCCGACACGAGTATAGTAAAAAGAGAAACTGCTGTAGTCACTAAGATATGGTTCAAGTGTAACTTTTGTAGACTCGTACCCAGACGCTTTTTAGGTGATTGGGGAAGAGAAGATTGGATACCAGGGTGGATTAAGGCGTGAGGGGTGTCACTTTCTTTTTAAAGGGGCTCAGTCACGTTTGAAAAGCTTAGCAAAACTTTTCAAATTCGTTGTTTGCAATCCGCGTCAATCTTCTCCATCCTTAACCATCCTTGTTCCTTTATGGTTTATTATCGTCTCTTTCATGTTTTTCTATCTTTACAAAGTGTTATTTTTAGGTTTCCTTCAATTTAACGGTTATTTTTTTCGATGTTCAAAATAACTCAAGATGCCGTGATTGAGCCCCTTTAAACAGTCCCATTTCAGCCGTAAATAGCGACTGGGTACGAGTCAGATACTTTTGAAGACCGTTTCCTTGACGAGTTTTCGTTCTCCCTCTCTTTCACGTAGCCACGTCTGAATCGTCCTTTTTCCAACGCTTCGTTGAACTGTTTTCATCAAAAGACGAGCCCAAGATTCAATTCAAAACCAACGACATAGAGATGACCACATTTGCAGTCGTCAGCGGTCAGAGCCCGGATGTACTGATGCCTGCGTTATGTTGTTCAGCGGCAGGCAGAACACCGAATGGAAGAGGTTGGTTTGTCAACTGTGACCCTGTCACTCGACAAAGATTTTGGTTAAGAAGTTGTTCTTAACCCATTGACTCCTGGAACTTTTCGCGAAAAATGCGTTTTTGGGGCATTTTGGTGGTTTTGAGGCTGGATCTCGGCCAAGTTAGCTTTAATCTGGTCGAAAATGCATTTGCAACACGACAGCTTGCCCTTCTTGCCACTAGAATCAATGGTTTACGACATTTTGGCTCGGGCATGCGCAGAAATCAAAATTTGGGACGAGAAGGTGACCTACGTCTTTAGGCTTTTCGATTTTTGAATTTTTTTCCCTTTCCCTTTTCTCCTTTTCTTTTCTTTTCGCTGCAGGGATTGACCTTTTACTGGTCTTGCTTGCGGTTAAAAAACTTCTAAGAAAGAGTCATCGAGGCGGCCAATTTTTACCATGGAGCAGCTAGCTGTAGTGGCAGGAAATTTTGCTCTGAGTTTTTCACTCATCCTTTTGAGCATTTTTGTGCATATCTCAGGCTCTATTAGGCCGATCACTCTGATCTGCGCATCATTGGAAAGATCTTTCCTCCTGCAGCAGTTGAATATAGATGATGCAAATTCTGGCCAAAAGTATTAAATGACGGCAGAAGTGGAAAAAAGGCCAAGGCTTGTTACGGGCGGCACAGGAGTCAATGGGTTAATAAGTGTCTTATAACCATGTCCAATGGGCCAATAAAAACTCCAAGTAAATACCCGTAGCTGACGCAGAAAACGTGTTCGAGGGAGTCACGTTTTTTCACTGACTGGATAAAAAGTTGCGCTAGTTTTTTTTAGGCCAATCGAGTATTTGGTCTTAGTGGCGGAGTACAAATAATAAGCTGAAGTGGTGAAGATAATTATTCACGTTACATTATGCAAAATTGACTTCATATATCGTCGCACAATTCGTTCAACAGGTAGTCCCAAGAGTCCCTTAACCCGGTCCAGACGTCAGCCAAATAAGATGTCACAGAGAAGGTCCAGCAATTGGAAGGATATGTTAAGAACACGTCAGGGAACTCTGAATAGTCCTGCGAGGAGAAGTCAACGGTTAGCAGGACGACGAACCCCCGTGGGGGTGAGTAAAATTAAAACAACTGCGCTACCTTGATGCAGTTGTGTCTGTTTGGGGGAAATTTTTTTTAAAGAAAAGAATGTACCAGAAGCTCGGGTAACAAGTGGACAAAAAACGTCTTAGCGAGGTGCCGGATTGACATTGTATTGCAAACTTCTGTGCCACTGTTTTAAATATCTTCCTGAAAGAAAGTATTTCTAACAAGATCAAATGTCGAAACAAATGTTGAAGTTCATTTGAAACACCTGGGGCGCTTTCCATTGGACCAAATATTCCGGTGTGAAATTTCGGGTATTCCATGCCACGAATGGAACAGTATTTTCCGGTTCGTTGAACTAACCCGTCCCTGGTCATCAGGTTCCAAGTTTTGTGCGAAAATACGAAATCAAACGGGGGACTGCTTTACCTTTGTTTACTTACTTTGGGGTTGCTCGACGACTCAGAAGTTGAAATTAACGATGTATTAGGTGAGGGTGACAATGTAACTTTTATCGTATCGGAATTTAAAAGGATTTCGGGACTTCATTAAGGGTACGATACCTTTATACGAGCTCAAGATGTCTCGAAAGAGTCACTTTCGCATGACGAGCGAGCTGTTCACTCGAGCGGTTTTGCTCGCATTTCGCGTAATTCACATGTACTTTCGCACTCACTCACTAAAGCTTGTTGGGGCAGTCCACTGCAATAATTTTAAAGTAAGATATTTCAGTCGTTTGTCAGATAGAGCACTAATATTATATTTAGAAGATTGAGGATCCGCCATGTTGAATTCGATTTCCAGGCTCGGAGAACCTAGGCCCGAGCAGGAATGGTCGAATGGAACTGAATTTTCCGGTTATTCCGATTTGCCGGAATTTTAGGCCAACCTCGCGAGGTACACCCAAAATTACGGAATGAAATTCCGGAAAATGTCTGTTCCATTCGTTCCCGCACCTGCGGAATTTCAGGACTTTTTGGTCAATTGGAAAGCGCCCCTGAGAGTACTGGTGAAATCAAACTGATAATGAAATATTAGTTGTGTTTGCAAATATTTTTCCTCGACTCCCTTGGGAAATTGGGAAGGGACTGTAATATACATACATGTATATGTAATTTGTCGACTTTGATCGGTCTGTATTGGAAAAAACCGTGCCCGCGGTCTCGAGTACGTTTTCGTCGTCTGTTACTTTTTTCTCTGCGGTATTACTCGGAAAGCAACTTCTGTGTTGAATTTCAATTAAAGTTGTTTAGTTCCAAACTGACGCACGCGTGCCTTTGACATTTCGGGCACAAATAGCGGTACTGTTTGCAGAATTTGTAGGGTTGATTTTACATGTGCCGCTCTGTGTCGGCAAATATCACGGTAAGCAAGGCTGGATTTTCGCCAAATAAAGTCCGTTATGCGGCAAAAAGTGATGTTAATGAAAAAGAAACGCATGGTTTGAAAGTAATGAGCTCTTAATGTAAGCGACACACATTCATGAAAAATCGAAAATGGCTTTGTTTGCTGCTTTGTTTGACTCGGTGTTGAATGTTTGCATTTTACGTTGTTTTACGGTGTAACAGAGTTTGAAAAGTTGCCAAAGTTGAAAAATTCGGAGAACTTCCTAGCTTGGGTCCGGATGGGAAAATCAGGACTGCCGGAGGGCCTTGGCTCGAGCGCGCACGTTTAGCCAATCCCAGATTTAAGGATTTAAGACTCCGGACCCCTGGAGGGCCCCTGGCTCAACCACGCACCTTTAAGAAATCAGATTTAAGGATTTAAGATTCCTCACCGCTGGGAAGTTGAAAAAAATTAAGTTATTCTGGTACAAGGTTTTGTGAATGTCACAGCGTCCTAACTCTTGGCTTTGATTCGTCTCTATTACTTCATTTTCTCTCTTGATTTATTTACAGACGAAGGAAAAGTCTCCCAACACTCTGGTGCGAAGGTAACTATTGTAAAAGCTTGGATGTTTGCCTCTCACTCGTTCCTTTATACATGTATACCACAGATAAATTTCCGATCGATAAATTTTGGTTTTGATTGGCATTGCTCCCTAGTTCTGCCAGAAATCAACACGCTTTCAAGGTTTTCAACGCTTCGACACCCTTTTGGCGTTCTCAGGTAAGTACATGTTGTCTGTTTAACTCCTTGCATTCAAATATAGATTCAGACTTTCTGTTACGGGTTATGTCGCTCCGTAGTGCGTTGCTGAAAGTCTCGTGTGAGAAAAGAAACCCCTTACGTTCCAGTAATTTTCTTAACTGAGTGCCGCTTGAGTGCTGGCCACGCAAACGTATCGTTTAATTAACATAGTGGACATAACATTGCTGCATGCAACAGGCAATGTCTACTCGGATTATTCGGTATTTTCTATATTGTTTAGTATGTTTTGGTTGCAACAGTTTGGGGGCCTTTGTACTTAATTCTTGTCTCTGGTCATGAGCTTCAGACTAATTGAAAGCTCTTAGCTTGATCGTGCATCCTGTTGTAATAACCTTTTTGCAACTTCCTGGATTCTAGATCAGACCTCAACATCGGCATTCCTCGTCATCCCGTGCATCCCGTGCGTCACCTCGCACGTCATCGCCAAGGTCCGTCGTGTCACCTGACCTTTTTACGTCTCGGTATGTGGAAATGACGTCATTTGATCTCACAGAGAAGAGACTGGACTTTTCAAAGATATAAATGTTAGTTTCGCTGGATAAAATTGTTCATCTACATTTACAAAATATATCAACACGCCAAGATTTGTGGCGGTTCTTTACTGAAATACAATATGCGGAATTTAATTATAAACCTGTGGAAACTAGCAAATGGGTGTTTAGAGACCCTGTAAGTTTCTTCGGTAATTTTTATTTCTTCGACCATGATTTTTAGGTCTCTTGATGGAAAATGTTACAAATATGGTCTTCGTGTGTGACCAGGGACGCTAACAGGCCACGTTCGATACATCAACACAGTATTCTAACACGGCTCCGAGGTCTTCGGGACAAACTTCTATATCTCGTAGTATTTTCTTTGTTTCCAAGTCTCTTGGGAATCGAGAGACGAAAGAAACTTAAAGTGCATATGAAGTGAAAAATAATTTCTGCTTATTTGAAAGACCTTTCAAAATACAGAAGAATGGCTTTTTTCTTTTTGAAATATCTTTTTTCGTTTCAGAGATATTAACGTTTTTCTATTATGCAAATTAGATCAGTGATG
>JAHPZR010029845.1:12500-16794 GCA_019787425.1 Platygyra sinensis | reverse complement strand
AGGTCAGTAAACACGATGAATCGAGATGAGCTAAATTCACTGTAAATTATTCATGGCCAACCAAAAACCTACTCTTATCTATAGCCGGCACATTTTTTGCAGATCACTGTGGAAAATACCGGCCTCGGAAAAAGGAGAAAATGCTCCAATTTGTTGAAGGATGTGCAGGCAAGGTTTTAGATGCAATAGATGCGGGTATGTCCAGCAGCATTTGAAGCAAGCCCTTTGTCGTTTGCACATGCAATTTGGTTCTGAATTTCACAGACTTTCAGTTGATTAAAATGCAATCAATAACTTTATTATTTGTTTCTTATACATCTAGTTGAGGGAGAGGTGGCCGAAACACTCGAAATGCCCTCTACTATTGCAAATGGCGGTCAGAGATTTTATTAAACAACACCGAGTATGTCGGTTGATTTTTTTGCAAACGAGATTGTCAAACGATCGCAAGGCACATTATCCACACTGTTAAATCGTCCGCCTCTTACTTTCCCAGTCGGCGCTGGAAGGGAGCCATGGGAGGCCATGAAAAAGTTTTTGGCAAGCGAGGGAAGATCAAAAAAAAACTGCTAGAAAAGAAAGGTGAGTAAAATTTACTAAGGCTATGTTTTGTCCCTAACATTGATCACCTAAGCCATAACCACAAAGTAAAACGTGTCAAAAAGGGAGATGCCACCCAACAGAATGATGTGATCAGCCAGCGAGAATCAGCATAAATTAGCTTTAAAGAAAACCGGAAATTTCTTATCTGACTGACATTTATTTCTGTTGTTTTCCATGTGTTTTCTCCGGTTTTCTTCCACGACAGCGAGGAAGTAAACGTAAGGGCGAGCTGAGACTGCAGGCTGTGCAAGGTTAAAGACGCAGCTCAGTCTGTCCCAGACAGCGGTGAACCCAAAAAGAGAAAGGTGTTTGACAAAATGGAGCTTGCAGCACTGGACACCATTTACAAGGCATCAAAAGGGCAACCGACAAACTCGATGATCGAGCGGCTAACAGCATCACTTGATCTAGAAAAGGACCAGGTAATTAGTATTAAAAATAATAACATTCACCTCTCGGTTTTAATCGTTTTACGTTGTTTTCATTGTCAAGCATCCAACCAGCTTTCACTTGATGAACAGCTTCCCTTGAGTGTCGTTTTAACATCCAGACACCTTGATTTTCCTGGGATAATTTAAAGTCACTTGACAAGCATCGCACGTCAAACTGCTTTCAAAGTTGTCTGGCGAAGAAAATTGAATATCCCAAAGACTTAAGCTGCTTCAGGATGGTATTAATGTTCGATGAGGTGCACCGAATGTATTCAAAATCGGCATAGAAAGGATAACCAGGAGAGAAAATATTCTCATTATCGAAACCATGACTGAAAAATCAGCGACCTTCGAACTGCACGTGGCAATAGGTGTTACCCAGCTGTCTGTGCGTGCTTGCACCGTGCCAATGATGTTGAATGGTTTCGTAATAATCAAAACATTTCGTTAATTTCTTTTACAGGTATCCAACTGGTTTCAAAATCATCGCCGAATGGAAAAATCATCAGGTTACAAACAGGGCAATGTGCCCTGTCTGAGTGACGATTTTTCCATTCAAGTACACGTTAATGTTGTTGTGTGAAAAAGTTGTTGAATCAGTGTAATCAGGTGTACAGTGGGTGTAATGCACTGAATGTGTAACGCTCTGAACACTTCACAGCCAAAAATGATCGAATAAACTCGTATCACTACAGAAGGTGCATTGTGAGTGTCTTTTATTCAAGTTTTATTTCGTTTTATTACAATAATGTTTTGATTAAAAAATTCCAAAGCAACACATAGTTTAGCTGATATTTGTTGATTTTGACTCGCTTGTGCATGACAGTGTGTGATCACTCGCAGCAACTCTGTGTAATGTGATTCTCAGATATTCTTCCCGTGGACTATTCCATCTTGTCAGTGTGTCGGCGGAGATCTGTTAGAGAACCTGAGCAACTGGGGAGAAATAGATTAAATGTTGCTTTAGAGCTATTAAACTGCATAAGCATTTTGTTAAATTTACGTGTTTCAAAAAAAAGGATCTCGGTGAAATCTTGGGACGACGTAACTATTTAACTGACGAGACAGTCTAGTAAACTATTTGATCACGAAAAGCTTTTAAAGCCCAATCGATGGCAATCGATGATTCCTGAATACTTTTTGGTGATTATCGATTGGTCATCGATTGGCCGATACCAATCGATGCCAATTAACTAACATGCATCGATTGGTATCGATTGATCGATTGCTTTATCGATCATCGATTTCATCGATTGGTTACGTGCTGACACACTGTGAACAGATTTCTGAGTGACTTACCATTCTCGTAAGGTCAGCAACCTCTGTTTGTTCCACAGAAAAACCAAAATATCAGAAGTTACGTGGCTGATGTCCGCAAAAGCAAAAACTTGACATGTTTGATGGTTTGTTATGAACATTTCCATGTCGATGAACATTTTGAGTCCATGCAAATCGCTCGTAAGACCATGTGCTTTTGTTGATTCGATCCCAGTTCCCTTGCATTTTAACTTGCCTGACTGCGTCACACAGTCGTATTTCCGGTCATTGCTTTGTCTCCGTCATGCCGGCAGAGACGAACACATCGGTTGGAAAAACGAGTGTTATTCAGTTCTGAGTTTTCAGTATTTGTAGACCGTGGACAGCCTCTAATTTGCTCCAAAGTTTGTATTGACGAGCTCTTAAATTGTACAACGAACCTCTGGAGCTTGAACAAACCCGCTCACAATTCGAATCAGTGGAACTAGGCGAGAGCTCTTGTATACCCTGCTATTGTTGGGGCTTTAAACAAAAGTTGGAAAGTTGTTTTATGAGCCGTAATTTTTTTAGCCCGCATAGCGGGCTGTAGAAAGGGAGGAAAGGGAGGCTGTAGAAAGGGAGGAAAGTTATAATGAGGGCGGGAGGGAGAACGGACACGTCCGATCTTCTCGCACTTCACTGGCTCGTTTTTCCCCTTTCCCCTTTCCCTCCCCTTCGGACGCCTGCCATGCAGGCTATAATTTTTTCTGCTTTAAATCCCTATTATATAAAGATATTGTTACCCTATCCCATCCTAAACACATTTACAATGAGAAAATACACAGAGATCCGTGTTTTAAAAAATTTAATAAAACGTTTTACAACACATACATATAGCAGCCGAGCTCAAAAAGCCGAGATAGCCTATTAAAAGTTGTCCTATAATATAACGAGATGCCTAGAGTAAATACAGTGGCACCCTGCTATAACGAAGACCCTATTATAATGAACAACAGAGTTATAATGAACACAGGCGGCCCAAGTGCGAGATGAGAAGAAATAATTTAAATGCAAATGAACATACGCGAATGTGACTCTTGCCTTCAAGCGGTGTTGTGTTACAAAGATGCGATTTACAAGGGTTTGTATGGGAACTTTACGGGTTTGCTTTTAATACCCAAAATGTAAAGTTATGTGAATAAAACTGACTTACCTTGCTTTCCTTTCGTAATCTTTGTTGTTTCACGGCGTTTGAGGCCGTTTTGAAGCGCTTTCAGCGGGTTAGCACTGGTGGTCACGTTAGTACTGGTTAGTCACGTTAATAAAGTATGTATGTATGCCCGGCAGATTTACAGTAAAAAATATGTGGAAACAAACCCCGCTATAATTAATGAAATCCCCGATCACAATTTACTCTGCTATAAAGAATATTTTGTCTTGTCGCTCGCAGTCTGTAAAAACGGCATGACGATACAAATGGTTGATAAGCCAAACACAACTCCTGTTGGTGAAGATAGGGAAACTTTGACCTTCAAAGCTTTGCTTTATTTATATGTAGCTGTTCATGCACAAGACTGCTTTGTGTGGTGCATATTTCATTGTTCAGCTTGGTTACCCCGCTATAACGAATAGTTTTGCTGTTAACCAGGTAATTCGTTATAACAGGGTCTTCGCTATAACGAAGACCCTGCTATAACGAACATTTTTTTTTGGTACTGTGGCACTTTGTTATAGCGGGGTTCCACTGTTCATTAATTTTCAAAACTCAAACGAAAATCTTAACATGAACTTTTAATCTGAGCGGGTTTGCTTTTCCCTTTTTCTTATTTTGGCTTACTTACCTTATAATATTGCAATTCGCAATGACTATACAAACTGCCAATTTGAAAAGCCTAGAGTAAATACATCAATATTGATAGCTTTGCAGGTCTGCCAGAACGCAGTCGATTTGCCACAGAGTGGTAATCTGAAGCTTCTTGATGATTCGTGTAACACTTGAAAAGCTGACGACCAAACCTTTGTTT
>JAHPZR010029845.1:0-2500 GCA_019787425.1 Platygyra sinensis | reverse complement strand
CGATCTTTTGCGCGACAATTCGCTCCTCGTGAAAGTTCGTAGCGAACTTTCCTGGGAAAATTTTGAGCGCTTTCGAGCAAAGTTCGCAGTGAATAAAATATGAAACTCGTTCTCGATTTCTCTGTTGCGCTGGCGTGAAACTTGGCGAAAGAGCATTTCCTTATTCAGGCTGTAAATTAATCGATCAACATCTGTTAACAACTTACCTTTTTAGTCTCCAAGAAGTACTCAAGAGTGGGCTTGATCCCAAAAGTAAAAAGCAATACTGTTTGTTTTATAAACAAGTTGATTCGAGCGAAAAGCTGTTGCCTGAACGCCATGTACGTTGTATAAAACAAAACGATTTTTCCTGCTCACCCCAGTCCCGTGAAGGTGGTGTTGTTTGTTACCATAGCGACGCGTTATGAATAGCAAGCAAGCAACACACTTCAAATAAGGTTATTCGCTTTCAAGCACTTGTAATCATGCCGAAAGTCTCGAATTATACAAGAACTCGAATTGAGCTCCTTGACAAACAAGGTCTCTCACAGTTGGGATATTGAGGTCTCTTAAAAACAAAGGTTTGGTCGTCAGCTTTTCAAGTGTTACACGAATCATCAAGAAGCTTCAGATTACCACTCTGTGGCAAATCGACTGCGTTCTGGCAGACCTGCAAAGCTATCAATATTGATGTATTTACTCTAGGCTTTTCAAATTGGCAGTTTGTATAGTCATTGCGAATTGCAATATTATAAGGTAAGTAAGCCAAAATAAGAAAAAGGGAAAAGCAAACCCGCTCAGATTAAAAGTTCATGTTAAGATTTTCGTTTGAGTTTTGAAAATTAATGAACAGTGGAACCCCGCTATAACAAAGTGCCACAGTACCAAAAAAAAATGTTCGTTATAGCAGGGTCTTCGTTATAGCGAAGACCCTGTTATAACGAATTACCTGGTTAACAGCAAAACTATTCGTTATAGCGGGGTAACCAAGCTGAACAATGAAATATGCACCACACAAAGCAGTCTTGTGCATGAACAGCTACATATAAATAAAGCAAAGCTTTGAAGGTCAAAGTTTCCCTATCTTCACCAACAGGAGTTGTGTTTGGCTTATCAACCATTTGTATCGTCATGCCGTTTTTACAGACTGCGAGCGACAAGACAAAATATTCTTTATAGCAGAGTAAATTGTGATCGGGGATTTCATTAATTATAGCGGGGTTTGTTTCCACATATTTTTTACTGTAAATCTGCCGGGCATACATACATACTTTATTAACGTGACTAACCAGTACTAACGTGACCACCAGTGCTAACCCGCTGAAAGCGCTTCAAAACGGCCTCAAACGCCGTGAAACAACAAAGATTACGAAAGGAAAGCAAGGTAAGTCAGTTTTATTCACATAACTTTACATTTTGGGTATTAAAAGCAAACCCGTAAAGTTCCCATACAAACCCTTGTAAATCGCATCTTTGTAACACAACACCGCTTGAAGGCAAGAGTCACATTCGCGTATGTTCATTTGCATTTAAATTATTTCTTCTCATCTCGCACTTGGGCCGCCTGTGTTCATTATAACTCTGTTGTTCATTATAATAGGGTCTTCGTTATAGCAGGGTGCCACTGTATTTACTCTAGGCATCTCGTTATTATAGGACAACTTTTAATAGGCTATCTCGGCTTTTTGAGCTCGGCTGCTATATGTATGTGTTGTAAAACGTTTTATTAAATTTTTTAAAACACGGATCTCTGTGTATTTTCTCATTGTAAATGTGTTTAGGATGGGATAGGGTAACAATATCTTTATATAATAGGGATTTAAAGCAGAAAAAATTATAGCCTGCATGGCAGGCGTCCGAAGGGGAGGGAAAGGGGAAAGGGGAAAAACGAGCCAGTGAAGTGCGAGAAGATCGGACGTGTCCGTTCTCCCTCCCGCCCTCATTATAACTTTCCTCCCTTTCTACAGCCTCCCTTTCCTCCCTTTCTACAGCCCGCTATGCGGGCTAAAAAAATTACGGCTCATAAAACAACTTTCCAACTTTTGTTTAAAGCCCCAACAATAGCAGGGTATACAAGAGCTCTCGCCTAGTTCCACTGATTCGAATTGTGAGCGGGTTTGGTTCAAGCTCCAGAGGTTCGTTGTACAATTTAAGAGCTCGTCAATACAAACTTTGGAGCAAATTAGAGGCTGTCCACGGTCTACAAATACTGAAAACTCAGAACTGAATAACACTCGTTTTTCCAACCGATGTGTTCGTCTCTGCCGGCATGACGGAGACAAAGCAATGACCGGAAATACGACTGTGTGACGCAGTCAGGCAAGTTAAAATGCAAGGGAACTGGGATCGAATCAACAAAAGCACATGGTCTTACGAGCGATTTGCATGGACTCAAAATGTTCATCGACATGGAAATGTTCATAACAAACCATCAAACATGTCAAGTTTTTGCTTTTGCGGACATCAGCCACGTAACTTCTGATATTTTGGTTTTTCTGTGGAACAAACAGAGGTTGCTGAC
>JAHPZR010029844.1:0-10546 GCA_019787425.1 Platygyra sinensis | reverse complement strand
GTATACTGAAAACCCAAAGAACAAAATACAAATACGGTGTTTATGCACCAGTCATTGAAACCCCCGCACTCCCCCCCCCCCCCCCCCCACCAATTCGGGCCTTAGCGGGAATTGGCGGAGCTTTCACCTTAGATACACTCCATGTTGGTTCCCCGGTAGGCGGGAATTCGCTGAAGTCACGGTCTTCGCATCCCCTACCGGGGGAATAAGCGGGGCCAGTCACTCCCTGGTCATCTGCATGAGTACTCTTTTTGTTTTGAAACGATTTAATTGTTCACATTTTATAAAGCGTATTAACCATCAGTATACATAATTGTCAGTATTTGTTATCACTGTCTCGCAATATTTTTTATTCGTTGTCGGGGAACATACATCTTGATCTGGACAGGACTGACTTTCACTTTTGATTTCATGATGACTTTGATCGATGATCAGCGCACGTGAATTGTATCAGGTTTCTGCGCCCTTTGATCAGTCAAATCAATTATTTTTTAGTGTGATCACATTGTAGCACAATCATCAAAATGAATTAAAAGAATCGGTTGAAACAATTTAATTGTTGTTATTTCAGCGATCAAACACTACTGTACTAGTTGTCTGTTGAGTTTCATTGTCAATTTATCCAGAAGTATCAATGAAAACTGCTTCTTCAAGAAAGATATTTTGACATTCATTGTAACAAGTTCCCACTAACAAATCATGTGTAGTTGACTGAAAGTCACACACGGGCCAGAACACCTGATACAATTCAGCGTGCGTGATCATCCTGTATGCAAAGTCATAATGAAATCAATCCTCCAATACTGAAGAGTTCAGCTGGACTCGAACTCGTCCTCCAATGTATCAAGATGTATGCACGAATAACATTAAAGATAAGCAAAAATAAAAAATATTGCGAGACAGTGATAACAAATACTGACAATTATGTATACTGATGGTTAATACGCTTTATAAAATGTGAACAATTAAATCGTTTCAAAACAAAAAGAGTACTCATGCAGATGACCAGGGAGTGACTGCCCCGCTTATTCCCCCGGTAGGGGATGCGAAGACCGTGACTTCAGCGAATTCCCCGCCTACCGGGGAACCAACATGGAGTGTATCTAAGGTGAAAGCTCCGCCAATTCCCCGCTAAGGCCCGAATTGGTGGGGGGGGGGGGGGGGGAGTGCGGGGGTTTCAAATGACTGGTGCATAAACACCGTATTTGTATTTTGTTCTTTGGGTTTCAGTATACCCATTGTTAACTTGATGTTTTATTTATCTTTCTTTCAGGCTGCCATCTAAAGAGTACATGCTGCGGCCTTAACATGAAAAAAGCGAAAGCAGAGCAAAGAACACCGTGTAGGTGTTTCCTCAGTGAAATACGTTTTAAAAGTCAGATAGTTTTAAAGAATGTCGTGGCGGAGCTCGCATTAGTGATTTCACAACACAAAACTCGAAGAGTCAAAAGAAGGCATTGCAATTGCTGTTCAATTGTTTAGTATCTTGCCAGTTTTCGAAGAAGCCGTGAATTGTATTTAACGTTTGTAGTTTTAAAATTAAGGTAGAATATTAGCATTAATTGAATTTGTTTTTGCAACCCGAATTTTCAGCCTAGAAGTCTCGTCTTTGAATTCGTTGAAATTCCTGTTTACTGTCTTTCACAAATTTACCGAAATCTTTGTAGTTATCGTCGACGTATTGAATTGATTTAAAGGTTGCGCTTTTAGAAGGGCCAAGAAAAAAGTCGAAAAGTGGAAAAATTGCCCTTAGAAAAAAAAGTCTGCAATTTTAAATGGCGTCTGCTTTTGAGTCAAACATATGCTTAGTCTTTTGTGGTAACAATCTTGCACTATGTAAGATTTTCCCAATCGAAAGACAGTATATGCTTGATTTCGGGTTTGACTCTGTTCAAAAGCGCAGAATTTTTTTTCTTTTTGGCAACCCTACATAGTCAAAAAATAGTAATTGAGATAGCCTACATTCCGACTAGTTTCCAGGCCCTTTTAAAAGCGCGATTTTTTTTATTTTGTTTACTTATTCAACTTGTTTGTATTGAATTGTAATTGTATTATAAAAAGCCAATAAAAGTTATATTGAAGACGTGTGTGTAATTGACTTATATTTGCTGAAGTATTTTTATCTTTAATATTCCTAAACAATGCTTAATTAATGTACACAATAAAAACCACCGCTTGCGTTCTGCTTTCATTTAATCTAATTTTATTGTTTTGCAAATACAATGTAAGTAATTAGTTAAGTGAAAATCAGTTATATAAGCTACAAAGTGTGAAGGAATAAAATCGCGTTTAAAAGCTAAGACTTTTGGCGGGAAAATTGAAATATTTTGCACAGCGTCTCCCCTTACAACTTTTCTGAGAACAAAATTAAAGGGTTACCCTTTGGAAAGTTTTTCATGACAAAATTCTCAAAGGGAACAGTAAGCAGAAAAACCCGTCAAGAAAACTATTGCATCACCTCAGTTTTAAAAACAATTTAGATCGTTTTTTTTCGTCTCGAAATAAGTTTTTGTCTAACAGTTTTTAAAATTTCACTTTTCAACGACCTCGATGATTTTTCTGCAAGGTGATTCAAGAGCTCCCCCAAGATCAGACAAAAAGAATGAAATGACAAGTGAATCAAATAGGCGACATGAAAATTTAAAACTTCGAAATTGACTTCTAAATTTCGTACAGTGACCGTGAAATACGTTTCAACCGACAGAATTTAATTTTATGTTCAACTGAATTTGATCTTTAACAGTTTGTCTTGTCATTTCATATCTTGCTCTATCAGACGGTAACATACACTTCGGATCAGTTGCATTGAAGCAAGAACACTCACTCGTTAATCAAAATCCAATCATTGTCCCCCCTGTAAGATCGCCCAATTTCAATGGTTTATAACCCATTTAAGTTCCCAAATAAGTTACGTTTTCTCTTCCGATGCGACTGGTAACTCTGCTCTGCTTTCCCGTGCAGCAACCAAAGTGTAAAACCCACAAAAATAATTATTATTTATTCAAAATATTTCCCCGTTTCTGATTGGTTAAAACCACGCGCATAATTCAACATGACCAGCTGCAGTTGATCAAATTTGAAAAGAACTTTGTCATATTGAACAAATGACGTCAAAATGACGTCAAAATTTGCTGGAAATTGCAGGCCGCTGGAGCCTATCGAACCATTAATCGAGAAAACCTGGGGACGAGGTTGCGTTATTTTTGGTGAGCAGAAAAAGAAAGAGCGAAATGGCGAATCTTCTTCAAGAACGGGGAAATATTTTGCATGAATAATAGCGCAATTATTAAATTCGGCTTTCGTGGGACAAAAAATTCTGCAGATCTCGGAGGGTGTTATCCACCTCGGCCTTGATCTGCAGAAATCTTAATTTTTTTCTGCAGAATTCTTCATATCCTACTCAGTCTCATTCATTAATTTGCTAATATCTCGGTAACACAAAGATGTTTATTCCTAAAACAACGAAAAGTTTCTTCGGCCGGTTCAGTGTATTTTATGAACTAGTGAAGTCAAAACAATGTCTGAATCATCCAACGTAAAAAAACTAAATACCTTGTTCAGTGAAATGCATGTCTTCGAAGATATTTTACTCTATTTTGAACAAAGCTTATAAAGAAAAAAGCTTTTTACTTCTTTTGGACGTCCAGAAATTTAAACTTAAGAAATGACAAATACGTTTTTTTATTGTCATACCGGCCATTTAAATCTCACCTTGCCTAAAAAACCCCAATGCTACATTTCTTCGCCGATTCCGAGATAAAACGTATGCGTTTTAGTCACAAAAATCAAGAAAAAATTTAGATGGTGTTGCCAAATATTTAAGCAATAGGCCACAAGTTTCTATGGTTTATAGGCTGATAAACCACGCGGGATGTTGGGAGAACACGAGAAGAATTTGTAAATCACGAGCCGCAGGCGAGTGGTTTACGAATTCTTCGCGCGATTTTTCCGTGGGTTTAGAGGCATGCACAATAACCCACAGCTGATTGAACAGTCAGAGCGCGCGCATTGATTTGGTTATTATATAAAGTGTCATCTTATATACTCAGCGTTGTTTATGAAATCTTGCCGATCAAAATGGTGGCAGACCAGAATCGAGATCTCAGATTAATTACGGCTGAAGGTTAGAATTATTCCACAACTTTTTCCAATAGAGAAAAAAAAGCCTCAACAACTAATCCTAGCTGGCGTCAAATATATCGCCACCATTTTGATCAAAAGTTACGAAATTAAAATTCGTATCTTGTCATTACCAGTGTTGAATAACCATTTGAACTCCTCGTGAATTTCAATCTCTTTTTTCGTTCACCGGGTCATAAACAAATGAATTCCATCTTCGCCGTTTGGCCATTTTCTCTCCTTAAAAAGAAGACAATATAAAGAGAAACATGAGCTTTATCCTGGGACAAGTATTTCCAAGATACACTGTCACTACCAGGGTAAGAAGCGACCAAAGTTCGTATAAATCGGCTGCACGTGGTAACGATTTTCAACTTTCCGAGGAGCAACACGCAACGAGAAGAACAGGAAATATTAAACAAATTCAGCGTAAATATCTTTCAACCTTGGGCAAAAATTAGTTGTAATCCTTCACCGAATGAAACCTTTCATCTCGGTCACTGCAATTCCAAAACTTCAACTAGCTGGTTTCTAACCGAAGCTGTGAGCAGCTTGGCAAAGAAAACTGCGAGCACAGTTTAGGAAGGAAGAAATTTTTTTCCGTTTAGTGAAGAGCAAAAAGTCTAAAACGTACACTCACCATTAATATTTTGATACTTCTATCTCGCCCTGCTGTATCTTCTCGGAAGGAAGAACATGGCCAAATCCGAAATCACCAAGAGCACATAAATCCACGTCTTCACACTTCGACCAAGTGTTTGGTTTGACGCAAATTCCGCAAGTAGTCATGAATATTGATTACCAATTAGAACCAATAGCCCTTTTCACGGTTAGCTTTCCACATTTGCATTACAATAAAATCTAGCATGTATATGAGGCAATTTCGGGCTAAAACTACAAAATAGCCCGAAATTGCCTCGCATACATGCTAGATTTTATTGTAATGCAAATATGGAAAGCTAACCGTGAAAAGGGCTATCACTGACAAAAACGTTGCCACATATTTTCATGACTTTCATTTTAATTCTTATGTAAAACTATTGTATCACTTCAAAACATCAATTTCACTTCAAATCTTTGCATTTCGGTTTTGAATAAAACAGTATTTGATGTTTTGAAGTGATACAATAGTTTTACATAAGAATTAAAATGAAAGTCATGAAAATATGTGGCAACGTTTTTGTCAGTGATAGCCCTTTTCACGGTTAGCTTTCCATATTTGCATTACAATAAAATCTAGCATGTATGCGAGGCAATTTCGGGCTATTTTGTAGTTTTAGCCCGAAATTGCCTCATATACATGCTAGATTTTATTGTAATGCAAATGTGGAAAGCTAACCGTGAAAAGGGCTATTGGTTCTAATTGGTAATCAATATTCATGACTACTTGCGGAATTTGCGTCAAACCAAACACTTGGTCGAAGTGTGAAGACGTGGATTTATGTGCTCTTGGTGATTTCGGATTTGGCCATGTTCTTCCTTCCGAGAAGATACAGCAGGGCGAGATAGAAGTATCAAAATATTAATGGTGAGTGTACGTTTTAGACTTTTTGCTCTTCACTAAACGGAAAAAAATTTCTTCCTTCCTAAACTGTGCTCGCAGTTTTCTTTGCCAAGCTGCTCACAGCTTCGGTTAGAAACCAGCTAGTTGAAGTTTTGGAATTGCAGTGACCGAGATGAAAGGTTTCATTCGGTGAAGGATTACAACTAATTTTTGCCCAAGGTTGAAAGATATTTACGCTGAATTTGTTTAATATTTCCTGTTCTTCTCGTTGCGTGTTGCTCCTCGGAAAGTTGAAAATCGTTACCACGTGCAGCCGATTTATACGAACTTTGGTCGCTTCTTACCCTGGTAGTGACAGTGTATCTTGGAAATACTTGTCCCAGGATAAAGCTCATGTTTCTCTTTATATTGTCTTCTTTTTAAGGAGAGAAAATGGCCAAACGGCGAAGATGGAATTCATTTGTTTATGACCCGGTGAACGAAAAAAGAGATTGAAATTCACGAGGAGTTCAAATGGTTATTCAACACTGGTAATGACAAGATACGAATTTTAATTTCGTAACTTTTGATCAAAATGGTGGCGATATATTTGACGCCAGCTAGGATTAGTTGTTGAGGCTTTTTTTTCTCTATTGGAAAAAGTTGTGGAATAATTCTAACCTTCAGCCGTAATTAATCTGAGATCTCGATTCTGGTCTGCCACCATTTTGATCGGCAAGATTTCATAAACAACGCTGAGTATATAAGATGACACTTTATATAATAACCAAATCAATGCGCGCGCTCTGACTGTTCAATCAGCTGTGGGTTATTGTGCATGCCTCTAAACCCACGGAAAAATCGCGCGAAGAATTCGTAAACCACTCGCCTGCGGCTCGTGATTTACAAATTCTTCTCGTGTTCTCCCAACATCCCGCGTGGTTTATCAGCCTATAAACCATAGAAACTTGTGGCCTATTGCTTAAATATTTGGCAACACCATCTAAATTTTTTCTTGATTTTTGTGACTAAAACGCATACGTTTTATCTCGGAATCGGCGAAGAAATGTAGCATTGGGGTTTTTTAGGCAAGGTGAGATTTAAATGGCCGGTATGACAATAAAAAAACGTATTTGTCATTTCTTAAGTTTAAATTTCTGGACGTCCAAAAGAAGTAAAAAGCTTTTTTCTTTATAAGCTTTGTTCAAAATAGAGTAAAATATCTTCGAAGACATGCATTTCACTGAACAAGGTATTTAGTTTTTTTACGTTGGATGATTCAGACATTGTTTTGACTTCACTAGTTCATAAAATACACTGAACCGGCCGAAGAAACTTTTCGTTGTTTTAGGAATAAACATCTTTGTGTTACCGAGATATTAGCAAATTAATGAATGAGACTGAGTAGGATATGAAGAATTCTGCAGAAAAAAATTAAGATTTCTGCAGATCAAGGCCGAGGTGGATAACACCCTCCGAGATCTGCAGAATTTTTTGTCCCACGAAAGCCGAATTTAATAATTGCGCTATTATTCATGCAAAATATTTCCCCGTTCTTGAAGAAGATTCGCCATTTCGCTCTTTCTTTTTCTGCTCACCAAAAATAACGCAACCTCGTCCCCAGGTTTTCTCGATTAATGGTTCGATAGGCTCCAGCGGCCTGCAATTTCCAGCAAATTTTGACGTCATTTTGACGTCATTTGTTCAATATGACAAAGTTCTTTTCAAATTTGATCAACTGCAGCTGGTCATGTTGAATTATGCGCGTGGTTTTAACCAATCAGAAACGGGGAAATATTTTGAATAAATAATAATTATTTTTGTGGGTTTTACACTTTGGTTGCTGCACGGGAAAGCAGAGCAGAGTTACCAGTCGCATCGGAAGAGAAAACGTAACTTATTTGGGAACTTAAATGGGTTATAAACCATTGAAATTGGGCGATCTTACAGGGGGGACAATGATTGGATTTTGATTAACGAGTGAGTGTTCTTGCTTCAATGCAACTGATCCGAAGTGTATGTTACCGTCTGATAGAGCAAGATATGAAATGACAAGACAAACTGTTAAAGATCAAATTCAGTTGAACATAAAATTAAATTCTGTCGGTTGAAACGTATTTCACGGTCACTGTACGAAATTTAGAAGTCAATTTCGAAGTTTTAAATTTTCATGTCGCCTATTTGATTCACTTGTCATTTCATTCTTTTTGTCTGATCTTGGGGGAGCTCTTGAATCACCTTGCAGAAAAATCATCGAGGTCGTTGAAAAGTGAAATTTTAAAAACTGTTAGACAAAAACTTATTTCGAGACGAAAAAAAAACGATCTAAATTGTTTTTAAAACTGAGGTGATGCAATAGTTTTCTTGACGGGTTTTCTGCTTACTGTTCCCTTTGAGAATTTTGTCATGAAAAACTTTCCAAAGGGTAACCCTTTAATTTTGTTCTCAGAAAAGTTGTAAGGGGAGACGCTGTGCAAAATATTTCAATTTTCCCGCCAAAAGTCTTAGCTTTTAAACGCGATTTTATTCCTTCACACTTTGTAGCTTATATAACTGATTTTCACTTAACTAATTACTTACATTGTATTTGCAAAACAATAAAATTAGATTAAATGAAAGCAGAACGCAAGCGGTGGTTTTTATTGTGTACATTAATTAAGCATTGTTTAGGAATATTAAAGATAAAAATACTTCAGCAAATATAAGTCAATTACACACACGTCTTCAATATAACTTTTATTGGCTTTTTATAATACAATTACAATTCAATACAAACAAGTTGAATAAGTAAACAAAATAAAAAAAATCGCGCTTTTAAAAGGGCCTGGAAACTAGTCGGAATGTAGGCTATCTCAATTACTATTTTTTGACTATGTAGGGTTGCCAAAAAGAAAAAAAATTCTGCGCTTTTGAACAGAGTCAAACCCGAAATCAAGCATATACTGTCTTTCGATTGGGAAAATCTTACATAGTGCAAGATTGTTACCACAAAAGACTAAGCATATGTTTGACTCAAAAGCAGACGCCATTTAAAATTGCAGACTTTTTTTTCTAAGGGCAATTTTTCCACTTTTCGACTTTTTTCTTGGCCCTTCTAAAAGCGCAACCTTTAAATCAATTCAATACGTCGACGATAACTACAAAGATTTCGGTAAATTTGTGAAAGACAGTAAACAGGAATTTCAACGAATTCAAAGACGAGACTTCTAGGCTGAAAATTCGGGTTGCAAAAACAAATTCAATTAATGCTAATATTCTACCTTAATTTTAAAACTACAAACGTTAAATACAATTCACGGCTTCTTCGAAAACTGGCAAGATACTAAACAATTGAACAGCAATTGCAATGCCTTCTTTTGACTCTTCGAGTTTTGTGTTGTGAAATCACTAATGCGAGCTCCGCCACGACATTCTTTAAAACTATCTGACTTTTAAAACGTATTTCACTGAGGAAACACCTACACGGTGTTCTTTGCTCTGCTTTCGCTTTTTTCATGTTAAGGCCGCAGCATGTACTCTTTAGATGGCAGCCTGAAAGAAAGATAAATAAAACATCAAGTTAACAATGGGTATACTGAAACCCAAAGAACAAAATACAAATACGGTGTTTATGCACCAGTCATTTGAAACCCCCGCACTCCCCCCCCCCCCCCCCCACCAATTCGGGCCTTAGCGGGGAATTGGCGGAGCTTTCACCTTAGATACACTCCATGTTGGTTCCCCGGTAGGCGGGGAATTCGCTGAAGTCACGGTCTTCGCATCCCCTACCGGGGGAATAAGCGGGGCAGTCACTCCCTGGTCATCTGCATGAGTACTCTTTTTGTTTTGAAACGATTTAATTGTTCACATTTTATAAAGCGTATTAACCATCAGTATACATAATTGTCAGTATTTGTTATCACTGTCTCGCAATATTTTTTATTCGTTGTCGGGGAACATACATCTTGATCTGGACAGGACTGACTTTCACTTTTGATTTCATGATGACTTTGATCGATGATCAGCGCACGTGAATTGTATCAGGTTTCTGCGCCCTTTGATCAGTCAAATCAATTATTTTTTAGTGTGATCACATTGTAGCACAATCATCAAAATGAATTAAAAGAATCGGTTGAAACAATTTAATTGTTGTTATTTCAGCGATCAACACTACTGTACTAGTTGTCTGTTGAGTTTCATTGTCAATTTATCCAGAAGTATCAATGAAACTGCTTCTTCAAGAAAGATATTTTGACATTCATTGTGCAATGAGGGGCCTTTGCAACTTATTTGCTGGCAGCTCAAAAATCAATTTTTTTACCCCAACAGTGTCTTTTAACCCGTGTGTTACGCTTGGCATTAATAAGTTGTTTTACAAACTATCGGAGTACCATGTCTGTCTGGAAGAATAGGAGCAAGGAAAAGCACCACTCACTGTTGTCCCCTGGGACCGGGGACTTCACTCACTTTCACTTGCATAAAAAGTGAATGCCCCGCTCAAGCCCGAAAGGGGGGGGGGGGGGGTGCGGGGATTTCAAATGACTGGTGCATTACTGGACTTAAGTTTACACGTTAATTCTTATATCTGCCTCGTCTGCTTATATCACACTCATCAACATAGAAATACACGGAGTTTACACAATGATGTTAAGAACAACTTAAAATGCGGACGAGCAGAAACACACAAAAAAATAGCACCGGCTAAAATATAGCGCTTAGAAATCAACCTCCATTTGCAAACGATTACAGACGAAAAGCTCACAAGCAAAACAGCAAAATGTTTGCGACCAAACGGGCAGCATTTGAATTTTCTTCTTGAGGATGAATTATGCGTGGTAAATAAACACCAATCTTTAAATAGCTCGTGAAATGTTGAAAAAAGAAAGAACTCGGGTAGCTTCCAAAATAAAGGTAATGTAATTTGCTGAAAACTTGCGACCAAATGCAAACAAAAATTGAAAAATT
>JAHPZR010029843.1:7500-12500 GCA_019787425.1 Platygyra sinensis | reverse complement strand
ATGCGTGGTCAGGACTGCGTTGTAAGGTTCCACAACGGCGGTAGCGACTCTAGGTGCTGGGTAAACGCAGAATTCCAGCTTGGACTTCTTGCCGTAATCCACAGCCAAGCGCTCAATAAGCAGGGATGAGAAGCCCGACCCGGTCCCACCGCCAAACGAGTGCGTCATAAGGAATCCTTGAAGACCGGTACATTGGTCAGCCTGCAAACACAGAGAGCGCTTGGGTAGACAAGAAAACTTCACTACTGGCTCGGCCATTCCAGTAGGAAGTTTTCTTGTCTACCCAAAGGCGTCATGAATAACCTTTCCGCAAAGTCTTCCATGATCTCAAACCACCAAACCACAGACTGAACTGAAGCAGAGAGAACACTAGTGCACCGCCAACAACAGAGCTTCGTGTGACTTGCCCAAAGTCACGGCTGCAAATAACAACTAAAAAACTACGATGTGCAGCTCAAAACAAAACCGCCCCACCACAAACACGAACCTCTCCCTTGCAAGAGAGGTTAAAAATTATAATAATTCTGCCCACAACCGTGAATTTCAACAAACAACGAAACCGCTGTCCTTGACGGCTGATAAACCACCAATGGAGATTTCCACACTCTCACAAAGCACCATGTTTTTATATTTTTTGTTTTGTTTTCTTTCATTTTGTTTCTAAATCGAACTTGACCGCAGGAAGGGTCGAATGAAACTGCTAACAGATGTACCTTTAGAGAGTAGAGTCCAGTGTGAGTTGCTCTTTTAATTTCGTTTGCGGAAGTAGTGCTTGTTTCTGACTGTTCGTTTGCGTTTTGCTTTAGATTCAATCACGTCTTTTTGTTTGTTGTGTTATTTCGTTTTTCTCTTGGTAAATCTGTAAGCGATTTCATTCGGGGTGGGGCCCGACCGGATCAAGCTTCGTTTGTTTTGTTTTTTTTTAACCACAAATTCCTTTTCACTTTCCTCTCCAGAGGTAATTTCACTACCATTCCTTCCCCACCCGCATCCACTTCAGAAGTCTAGCCACCACTAAGAGCTACATATCATCCAGCCTGACAGTAGTTTGTTCAAACTACTGACCAGTTTTCGAATCCTTTCCATCACCAGATCAATGATTTCTTTGCCGATGGTGTAGTGCCCGCGAGCATAATTGTTAGCGGCGTCCTCCTTACCAGAGATCATCTGCTCGGGGTGGTAGAGGTTGCGGTAAACTCCGGTACGAGCCTCGTCTAGAGAAAAACATAAGTCAGTAATCGCAAAATCCACCGTAAGGAAAAAAATTGCGGCTGTACATTTTACCACAATACCTTGCGAACCAAACTAAGCCCACTGGGCATAGAGCGGTTTTCATTTGAGTGTCGAAAAGTAATTGGTTTGTACTTTCTACGCCACACGATTGGCTTAAAAATTTCGCGCCACTTTTTCATCCAATCAGAGGTACAACCAAAACCAATTCACTTTGCGAACCAAACTAAGCCCATTAGGCATATACAAAGATATGGTTTAACGGTAGTCGTTCCTACACTAATAGCATGGCTCTTGTCGAGTTTTAATGACTTACAATTTTTCTGCGGGTTTTTATACGCTCTTTTAGAGTTTTCGTGCGCAAAGCATTCTAGGTAAATGTACCAGTCGCCATCTTTTTCCTTACGGTGGATTTTGCGATTACTGACTTATGTTTTTCTCTAGACGAGGCTCGTACCGGAGTTTACCGCAACCTCTACCACCCCGAGCAGATGATCTCTGGTAAGGAGGACGCCGCTAACAATTATGCTCGCGGGCACTACACCATCGGCAAAGAAATCATTGATCTGGTGATGGAAAGGATTCGAAAACTGGTCAGTAGTTTGAACAAACTACTGTCAGGCTGGATGATATGTAGCTCTTAGTGGTGGCTAGACTTCTGAAGTGGATGCGGGTGGGGAAGGAATGGTAGTGAAATTACCTCTGGAGAGGAAAGTGAAAAGGAATTTGTGGTTAAAAAAAAACAAAACAAACGAAGCTTGATCCGGTCGGGCCCCACCCCGAATGAAATCGCTTACAGATTTACCAAGAGAAAAACGAAATAACACAACAAACAAAAAGACGTGATTGAATCTAAAGCAAAACGCAAACGAACAGTCAGAAACAAGCACTACTTCCGCAAACGAAATTAAAAGAGCAACTCACACTGGACTCTACTCTCTAAAGGTACATCTGTTAGCAGTTTCATTCGACCCTTCCTGCGGTCAAGTTCGATTTAGAAACAAAATGAAAGAAAACAAAACAAAAAATATAAAAACATGGTGCTTTGTGAGAGTGTGGAAATCTCCATTGGTGGTTTATCAGCCGTCAAGGACAGCGGTTTCGTTGTTTGTTGAAATTCACGGTTGTGGGCAGAATTATTATAATTTTTAACCTCTCTTGCAAGGGAGAGGTTCGTGTTTGTGGTGGGGCGGTTTTGTTTTGAGCTGCACATCGTAGTTTTTTAGTTGTTATTTGCAGCCGTGACTTTGGGCAAGTCACACGAAGCTCTGTTGTTGGCGGTGCACTAGTGTTCTCTCTGCTTCAGTTCAGTCTGTGGTTTGGTGGTTTGAGATCATGGAAGACTTTGCGGAAAGGTTATTCATGACGCCTTTGGGTAGACAAGAAAACTTCCTACTGGAATGGCCGAGCCAGTAGTGAAGTTTTCTTGTCTACCCAAGCGCTCTCTGTGTTTGCAGGCTGACCAATGTACCGGTCTTCAAGGATTCCTTATGACGCACTCGTTTGGCGGTGGGACCGGGTCGGGCTTCTCATCCCTGCTTATTGAGCGCTTGGCTGTGGATTACGGCAAGAAGTCCAAGCTGGAATTCTGCGTTTACCCAGCACCTAGAGTCGCTACCGCCGTTGTGGAACCTTACAACGCAGTCCTGACCACGCATTCTACTCTGGAACACGCGGACTGTTCGTTTATGATGGACAATGAAGCCATTTATGATCTTTGTCGTATAAACTTGGACGTGGAACGACCCACCTATACGAACCTCAACCGTCTAATTGGTCAGGTGGTGTCATCGATTACCGCATCTCTTCGTTTCGATGGCGCGTTGAATGTCGACCTGATGGAATTTCAGACTAACCTTGTACCGTATCCAAGAATTCACTACCCACTTGTATCCTACTCGCCCATCATTTCAGCCGAAAAGGCCTTCCACGAACAACTGACCGTCCCGGAAATTACAAACAGGTGCTTCGAGCCGGCCAATCAAATGGTAAAATGCGACCCTCGGCATGGGCAATACATGGCATGCTGTATGCTCTATAGGGGCGATGTTGTCCCCAAAGACGTCAACTCGGCGATTTGTGCCATCAAAACCAAACGCTCTGTCCAGTTTGTTGAATGGTGCCCCATGGGTTTCAAGGTTGGCATCAACTACCAGCCCCCCACGGTTGTCCCCGGCGGGGATCAAGCCAAGCTACTTCGTGTGTTATGCATGCTAAGTAACAGCACTGCCATCGCCGAGGCCTGGGCTCGATTGGATCACAAGTTCGACGTGATGTTTGCGAAGCGAGCGTTCGTTCACTGGTATGTAGGCGAAGGGATGGAAGAGGGAGAGTTTATTGAAGCGCGAGAGGACCTGGCAGCTCTGGAGAAGGATTACGAGGAGGTGGAAGGCGCTCAGCCTGATAGTGACGACGAGTACGAGTACTGAAAGTTGAAGTGGGAAAGGCATAGAAGGCAAAAGCATCAACTGGATGCTTTCTTCCTTAATCAACCCCTTCAAAGCTGAGAGAAATGAAACTCTAACCGGCAAACTTATGATCAGTGTATCTCTTGCGTCATTTACCACACTAACTTGTAACAAAGCTTTTTGTCCTCCAAAGAAAGAAAAGTATACGGAACTGACCTAACACCGGGCATTACTTTCTCGACAGAAAAATTGGGTCGGAAAGCGTGTCTTTTATCCTCGTTTACTTTCACCAAGCTTGCAGATCAAAAGAAACACAATGCCGCTTAGATAAACGACCTAGAATTACCATGATTACGACAAGTTATCATGCAACTTTCGGTAGTGTTCTTTCTTATATGATGGTAAAAATGAAACAAGAGCACGGGAACACGTTTACACGATTTACCTGGATTTGTCCTGAAACAGATCAAACTCTGATACTGAAAGCAAGTGTCAGGTCGAGAAATGTCTCAAGAAAACAAATTGTATCTGATACCTGTGACACGATTTCAAGACTTTTTGAACTTGCGGTGTATTTGTGTAAAAATAAATCTGGCCTTTAAACTAACATGTTGCATATATGAAGTCGATAAATTGTTTGGGTGGGATTCAGAATGTTTTGCATTTTTCGGAGGGTGACAGGTTACTAAATTTTTTTTACAAGTATTACGTACGATAGTAAAACGAGGGTTAGCGAGCGAGCGAAGTTTACTTGTTTATTTTATAGAATGGGCCATGAACAGTCACTGGTTTTCTTACTCTGTTGAGCTTAGCACGACAGCGCGGGGGGCAAAGGCGAGAAATCACGGAAATGAAAAAAAGCGCACTTTCTCGATGCAATGTATTTCAGACATGCTGATATGTAAGTAAAATATCAAACACAAGAGACAGTGTTTCATCGGGATATCCAAACACCGAGAAGAGAGATGAAAATACGACGCGCGGCGGAGTATTTTTGACTAAATTCGAGGTGTTTGGATAGCCGATGAAACATAGTCTCGAGTGTTTTATATATCTTCTCAATCGAGGAGTAAACGGAGAAGTAAAATCGTCAAAATCTATGCCAATTGAGAGCGGGTATCCAAACCTCTTTCACGGTTGTGACTTTCTTTGTTTTAACTTGATGAAATATTAATGAGTTTGAGAAGTTATGATGCACAATGTTCCAGTAATTCCTCCGGTGCTCCAACAACATGAAGAAGTAATTGGACCGAGTTGAGTATTAGTAATAGTAATTGGACCGAGTGGAGTACAATTCAGGGAGTAATCGAGCGAGTAATTTCAAAATCGGACGAGCGCGACGCGCGAGGCCGATGTGAAATT
>JAHPZR010029842.1:0-18837 GCA_019787425.1 Platygyra sinensis | reverse complement strand
GTGTGGCTTCATAGCTCAGTTGGTAGAGCATCGCAAGGTATCGCGGAGGTCACGGGTTCGAATCCCGTTGAAGCCCTGATTTTTTCAGGTTTCTTCTTTCCAATTGCTTAAATTGGAAAATTAACTGCGATGGTCATTCTTCACTTTTATTAGTGGGTATTATTTAGTCAAGCCTCCCCAATAAAGAGGAGGACTGAGATCAAAGCGCAATATCTAAACTTTATACCTATAAAAGAATATATCGGCGAGATAGATTTCCGGCTATCGCGTGAGAAAGAGAGAAAAACATAGAAGACCGAAAAGAGAATGAATATAATAGAAATAAAGATCTAACAAGAAAATACCGGGATCAGACACTGATCTTGGTAGACTAACCTCAACTTATCGCGGGACTTATTATTTTTCCATTATTCTGAAAATTAGTGCGCACGCACTTGCCACAACCGGCAACCATAGGATGAAGAAAAAAGATGCGCAGGAGCGCGATCTGATTCACAGACTTCACCTGCATCCTATTTTTCAGTAGCACTATACAGAAACCTGTCAAACTTTCGGACTTTGCCAGAAATTTCTTTGGGAACAGTTATTTGTCTATACCTTCCAGCTCAGCAAAGTGTCCGAAAGTTTTCTCCGAAATTTGTCCGAAAGAAAAGAAAAAGGCTCCAAATTTTTTTCCAAGCAATGTACGTATAATTCGAACTGCAATTCTTTTTTCATCCTTCGTTGCTGTTATTTTTTCACTTCATCTCAGAGTCAGACATAAACGCCCTAATTAAGGCAGTGGTAAACATTAGTAGGAGGGAAATTTGAAATAGTTTAAAAGGGAATTGTTAAGATTAAAATGGATTGGGACGTCTGCGGACAGTTGAATCCCCCAAAAGAGAGTCCCAGGTTGGTAGGGACTTTTGATGGCACTACTAATTCTTCACTTCAAATTTCAATTTTCCAACTCCAACAAATCTTCAACATTTTATATTTTCCTCAATATAACCTACCCTTTAACAAAATATCTCTTTGCCAAATGCCCAAATATCACCATTGCAAAACTTTACACAAAACCGCCAGAACAGTGGTCTCATGCAGGGAGGATTAAGCGTTGCTTGAAACTGGACCGAGATATTAGCAAAAAGGTCATGTTGAAGCGACGTCAAAACAGCCTTCACGTCTACTCCCGCCGTAAGATGACGCTGAATAAAATCGCTTTTCTACTGTTCGGGTTACATGATCGATCAATGGCGATGGAGGTGTTCAGTGGAGCTATCACTGACGCGAACTACAATACTGAGTGGTGGAACCTGAGGACTAAGTACCAGGGAATAAAACTACCCGTGGAACGATCCGAAAAGGAAATTGACCCCGGATGCAAGTACCACATACCTGCAACACACCTACATCTGATCAGGTCTGAATTTCAATCTCTATAGCTAACATTACTGCATCAACATATCGCTTCTCTTTAGGTTTGATTGTTCAACATCTGAACTACGCTGGTCAATGTTCAAAATCAATCAGAGTAGTCAAACTTGGCTGTAGTGCCTTCCTAACCTAATTAAATCCTAACGAAGTACGGCTTGACTTGTGCAGGTAAAAATCACTACATTGAGAGCAGTAATCATTTTTTGGCGTGGAATGGATACGTGCTTTCGCTTGCGTTACTTGCGTGACAGACTAGAAGAATCCTCTTGTGTGTTTCCTTTGTGCAGGTATTGTCATGAGTACCTTGTTGGCAGTTCCAGTTCCACAGGCCGCGTGGTGAAGCAGCTGGTTTTAAAGGACCTCTACAGACCATGTTTCCATCTACCCGGTCCAAGGAGACAGGAAAAGCAGATCGCTAGTTTACTAGTAAGTCGCGTTCTCCCAAGCGTTTGTTGTGACAACCCTAATAACAAGCTGCTGCAAATGAGATCAGTTTATTAGGAAAGAGATAGGAACAATGTTAACACGGGCTAAAATGTTTAAAAGTCACTTGCGGTGAGGAAGAAAAACTGGCACAAGGACCATGTCGTGTATTTCAAGCAAACCACTACATATATTTTTTTTAACAAAACTTGCCTAATTTCTCGGCGCGCTGATTGGCTCTTTTGTAAAAATCCATCATAAGGGGCGCCACGGATAAAATTTGAAATTTATGCAAGGCTTTCTTATGCAACTTTCTGGGCCTGGGTTGTTGGAAAGCCGGTTAAGTGTTAACCCAGGGTTAACCGTTATCTGAAGAATTGTTTGTTTCTTGTTTAAAAAATGTTTTTGCACCTCTACCGGTGTGGTGTAGTTTGGTGAGTACTACTACAGCTTATAACTGAACGGGCAAACAATATCAACCCGAACACCTGACCAAAAAAGTTACAAAACTGAAATCAAAATGTCAACTTTTTATTTATGAGATTTATGGACTTGAATCAAATGCGAGAAAAGCTTTGACAATGTTCGCGTCATTTTGAAAAAAATTCACTTATCTTGTTTACGGTAAGTTTCCGGCGTTTTTCCCCTCATTTATTCCCGGCATTTGACCAATTTAAGGTCTTGTTATTGTAAAAAAGAAATCTGACGTCAGTTTTTTATGCGTCTGTCCTCTTGCTAATGATAATTCGTCATAACATTGTCAAAGATTACTGCCTGCCACTTTGACATGTTATGACACAGTATCCACGCCTTCCACTGAATCATGTGTAACACAGGGGCACACACTCTTGCTGAGTAGGGAGAGAGTAAATAAAGGAACGAAAAGAATGAATAGTTTACCTTTGTCTCCTCTTGTCATCTCTTTTATCTTACCAGATTTTACTGGGAAAACCGCTGCTTAAAAATCCTGGGTAACACTCTAGCACTAAACTCGTACCTAGGCCTTTCCGCGCTCAGCAAAAAATTTTTTTGGTTTGTATAATATTTGACAAGGGAGGCAACTCTTTGCCAAAACATTTGAACGCACTGGAAATATTCGCTCGAATCTCTGAATTTCGTTGCTTTTACGAAACCAAACAAACACAAAATGTGGTCGGAAAGTTTCTCTACAACTTGGCCGAATTTGTTTTCAAATACTTTTGCGACAGTCGGAGAATTTCAGCGACTTTTGCAAAGTTTTGTCTCAATTCACTTTTCGCGACATGATCGTACCGTTACCCAAATCCCAAACACGTCATCCAGCGCGCGCTCTCGCTCCCCTCACTCTCCCACACGGGTTTTTGACGAAAAAGGTTTTACAAAATCCTTCCCTAGCTCCCATTTTTTTTATCGCGGAATCTCGCTAAAACGCTTCAAGTATTAATTTACGACAATTTCGTTTTCGTGTGGAGACCGGCTGACTTCGAGCACGTAAGAAAAACAACGAACCAGGGGAGGGGTTTGTAGAGATTTGTCGTGTCAAAACGCATGTGTGGGAGAGTGAGGGGAGCGAGAGCGCGCGCTGGATGACGTGTTTGGGATTTGGGTAACGGTACGATCATGTCGCGAAAAGTGAATTGAGACAAAACTTTGCAAAAGTCGCTGAAATTCTCCGACTGTCGCAAAAGTATTTGAAAACAAATTCGGCCAAGTTGTAGAGAAACTTTCCGACCACATTTTGTGTTTGTTTGGTTTCGTAAAAGCAACGAAATTCAGAGATTCGAGCGAATATTTCCAGTGCGTTCAAAATGTTTTGGCAAAGAGTTGCCTCCCTTGTCAAATATTATTTTTACGATAACTGCAGAAATTCACGCGCGCTCATTGGCTAATTTTTGTTGTCCATATGCGGACGTACACATGAATTTAAAATTCATGCGACGCGTCAGCGAGCGAGAGCCGGCAATTCGACAATTTGTTATCGTAAAAAACAAATTGATGTCAGTTTTTAATGCGTCTGTCCTGTTATTGATAATGAATTTCGTCATAACATTGTCAAAGTAGTCTGCGGATCCACTCGGCTATCGCCTCGTGGATCCACAGCTACTCTGACAATGTGATGACGAAATTCATGATCAATAACAGGACAGACGCATAAAAAACTGACGTCAATTTGTTAAACAAACCAGAAAATTTTTGCTGAGCGCGGAAAGGCCTAGGTACGAGTTTAGTGCTAGAGTGTTACCCAGGATTTTTAAGCAGCGGTTTTCCCAGTAAAATCTGGTAAGATAAAAGAGATGACAAGAGGAGACAAAGGTAAACTATTCATTCTTTTCGTTCCTTTATTTACTCTCTCCCTACTCAGCAGAGTGTGTGCCCCCTGTGGTTGTAACAACACCCTCTACTAACCACGTGGGTCATGGTAAAAGCTCATTTAAACCTCCGCGGAGGGGTTAATTTTAATTTTAGATCTCATGTACGAAGATCTTACTAGAAAGGGGGATTCCCCGTATTCTTAAGCACAATAACTCTTTTGCAAATGGTGGAAATAGCAAGCATGTTGACAATCCAACTCACTTACCATACAAACAAAACTGAAAAGACTTTTGAGCGATCACCGTTTTCAATGCTTCGTTTTCTGAGCAACTGGGGATGAAATACTCTCTTTAGAGACTTAAATTAAGAGGGTTTCTTGCAGGGGGAGTGGAGAGGGTCTTATTCCGGCCCGTTGCCATATGTGAGTTGAGTGCCTTGAAATAAGTCAAATGCGGGCATCATTTCTAGCGGAGCTCTAGCGCGCAAAGCGCGCAGCGAAGCCCCATACTTGAGAAAAATTGGTAACTCATCAAGCCGAGAAAATTTGGTTATGACGTCAGCGTACGAGCGAACGCCGTCCGTACAGACTCTGGGGGTGGATCATGGAGGAGGGGCGTCATGTGGTAAGGCGCAGAGACATGCAGCCTTGGTTTACCGTGTACTTCTTTGATATTGGGCATCCATGTTATGATCAATTAAACAGCTGTCAAAACAAGTTCTCTGCTGACCAGTATCACGTGACCATATCGCGGGCTCAAGTGTACAGCTCATCGAAGTCACATGTTCTTTGAAAATGACCGCTGACCAAGTGCTGGTTTTTGAATGGATCGCGGGCTCATTTCAGGTTAACTTGTTGAAAACAGGGCAGGATTGTGCGGTTAACATTAGCCCAGGATTAAAAGTTATTCGAATTGTAACTTTTTCTTCTGTACAAATGTTTTTTTGCTCCTTTGTTTTGAGTATATGGTGATTATAAAACTCAAAACAGAAACTCAAACAGTAAAAAGAAAACCTCACCGCAAAGTTACAAAACTCAAATCAGCATTTTACCTTTTCTTGGGTTAGCTCTATCGGGCACTGAACAACCCGGCTAAGGAGCTACGCTTTTAGGCTGGCCTAAATCTATATATTATTTTTTGCATGGGCGTGAGGAGCGAAGATCTTCCATTCCCCGTGGCTTGAAGTTGTTTTTCACCATAAGAGGAACCAATTCTAGAACAACACATTATCTCCTGTCATATGGTTTTGGCTCAACAGTCTAAAAAGTGTACAAAAACTGCCTCTGTGGACCTTTTGACGCTGAACTCTCTAAGAGATACAAAACCACTATGTTAACTCCTAAAAGATACCACGATTCTCCTGGTCATTTTTAAATGAGAGTCCCTGCCCCTGGGCATTCACTCGCCATAGAAACAACAAACCTTAAGAGGACTATTCAGTATAAGTTTATTATTTAATCATTCGTTAAGTGAGGCTCCTCATGCCTCAAAATGCGAAAACTATACTAATTCAATGTTCACGGCATGCACGTTAAATAATCTTTTTTCAATCCACTTTTAGTGATATGCTGAAGATGGACAAAAGCAAACCATGGCTGGACGCCCTAAAGAAGCTGACAGGAAGTGAACCGGCTGGATGTTGGAGCGCTGACTGAATATTTTGAACCGCTTCGTAAGTGGATGGTGGAGCAGCGAGAAGAGATCGGATACGCCGCTCCTGGATGGGGCGAGGAGGACGACATTGTTATTACAGAACCTTGTGCCTTGGTTGCACTAGCTGTGTTTTTTCTTTGAAGCCGTCAGCCAGCTGTGGCTCTGAGTAACTCAATTTTCGAACTGTAGTGTGCAGAGTTTTCTGTTTTATTTCACAGCTAAAAGTGATTATATTTTTAGTAGCTCGGTGGTGTAATCGCGTGGTTTTCGTTCTTATGTACTATGGTTTTCCTCCAATCAAAGAAACGCATTTGGGTCGGGAGGTATAACGATGAAAAAATAATCTCAGTTGGAAAATTAGCCAGTCAAAATTAAAAGCCGATTTTAAATATTTTACCGTTAATCTAAAGAAGAAACATGAAATAAAATGATCTAAAAGGCTTTATTGTTTTTTAGTAAAAGAGTAATTTTTCCGCCCCTCAGTGCAACGCCTAATTTGACGCCAAACAGAACGACTTTTAAGGCAGTGAACCGTCCTCTGAAATCGTCGCCAGAAATATTGAAAAATAACACTTGATGCAAAATTATAGCTATTTTTGGTTATCACAGGGACTAACTGTCTCATACAGAAAATTTGAAGAAATTCTATTTTCGGATGAAAATCGAGTGGTCGGTTCTTTAAATACACACACAGCCTCTTAATACTTGACTCCGTCTCCTCCAATCAGAAAACGTTTACAAGTTTTGGGCGTTGGAAGGCATAGCATGATATCGACTGTGTAGCGAAGGCGTGGCGGCACTAACTGAGAGATATAATAACTTTTGACGAACGGATAAAAATCTACCGTGTTAGCGGAAACTGCTCATTCAAGTCTTATATTTCTACTTGAGTCCCCCTGTAAGAACTGTTCCAGCTTCTTCTAGCAATGAATTTTTAATGCACAGTTTACAAATTGAGTTGGTGTTCGTCAGTCCATAAGATGTAGCATTCTGCTTTAAAATTGAAAGCCGAAGCAGCAAATTTAATGAAGTCTGTTAGGTAGTTAGGGTCGAAGGTAATTTGCATTAGATTCGACTGTAGTACGGCAGAGATGCAACGCTGATTCAAGCGTCGTGCTAGAGTCGAACCAAATTCTCAGGATTTACTGATGCGTCGTAAATAATTCTCCGCGTAACTCTCTCTAGGAAAGGTATCTCACCAAAATACATTCAGAAGTACTTGGCGCAAAGATAAACCCAGCGCTTTACTTAAGATTTCCTTTTTTTCAAGCCTGCAATCATTAATTCGCTATTAATGCTGGGGTAGCCCTACGATGGACTAGCATCCCGTCTGGGGGAGGGAGGTGAGGGGGAGGGGGGGGGGGTGCGGAGTAGAAATATTCCTAATCGCTTCATGCTACAAAAACTGGGATAAGCTCCGGCCTGATGGACCGTAACACACTTAAACGAGCTACGTCAGGGGAAAATGTTGAGCCTTAATTTTTCAATTTCGCGTTTGTAATGACTGTAATTCATGTGAATCTTCTCCACGAAGTGGATTCTGGAAAAAAAAATATCAAACCACTTTTTTGTTATAGCTTGATACTGAAACACACCATTTGTCTTGATATACGAGCAAACGTATCTCGAAAGCAGAACAGAAGTCAAGATTTTTCCCGATGTATAACCGGAAGTATCGCGTTACAGTCGCCATATATGCAAATTAGAGTAAAGCTTTTTGTCCTCAACGAAAACGCCGCAAACATTTACATTTGCATCCGTGTCAGTCACCCAGCCGTCACGTGGGCTCTACGCCACCTAAGATTACTCAGCGGTAAAAACAAGTGATCCGAATAAACGAGATGTCAAAGGTAAATCTGACGATCGGAAGAGTATTTACCCGGGTATTTAGCTATTTAATTGCAACTGAACTACACTGGCCTCGAATTTCTAGTAGTGACAATTGATCGATGAAATAAATAAATTTATGCAAGTTTAGTCAAAAATCTCGATGATCAATGCTATTTTCCACAATTTAGAATCTGGATCGAATGAACTTCAAAGCGGCTTTTCAAATAATCAACTTAAATTGATCGAGAAAGCTGACACACACCTTACCTTGCCAAAATGTGGAATTCAGAACCGCGTGGTGTAGAGCACGCTCCCAGAATCCTTCGCTTGTTTATTCGACCCCCAGCGAACTTTCGGCAATCCTTTGCGAGCCGTGTTCTCAAAAATCGAGAATTTTTCTAGTACAGCGAAATTTTCCTCTCTATACGCGGGGTCTCCTAGGGTGCCTCCTCAGGTTTTGGCCGTCTGGGCCAAAACCCTGCTGGGGCAATAATTCTTCTCAGTTTGGGACATATTAATGAGTGGTTCTGAGGAGAAAGGTTAAGGAATGGACAATGTCTAGCGTGTGTCCATCCAATTCGGGATGCACGCTGATAGTTGGGAGAGCACGAAGGTGGCGTAAGAGATGCTCAAGGCGCAGCCGAGAGCATCTCTAGCTCCCAACTATCCGCATGGTTTGGCCATGATTTTCCTGCGGGACAGTTTGTGTCTGTCCGCAGTTTCCTTATCGCGGAAACGACACGATATTCTGGATTTTTCCTATTGTCCCTTGTCACGCGTTTTGCATGTGACATTGGCCAATGGGCAAGGATTTGGATTTGAGTTTCATCTGAGGTCATCACCATCTGCATTTAGTGGGTTTGTGAATATCAGTCAACCAGCTGGGTACTTCACAACTTGCTACACTGTGCTGACGAGACCCAACAAGATCGAAACAGCTGTCCACGGTTGCAATTCTTGGCTTCAGTTTGGACTCTATCGTGTCGTTGCTCCGTTAAATTTTTTGCGTAGTATCAGCCTTGCATCATTGTTTACTAGTCTTTCTATTTTTGGCTGATCAGGGGCCCGTTTCTCGAAGCTCCCGGTAATTACCGGGCCCGTTGCTGTTCGTTTTCCATTCCAGATGGGAGTATCAAAAGGTTTGAAAATTTTACAGTAAAGTTATCAGCTAAAGAAACAAAATGGACTTCATTAGAGGACAGAATACACCCTACTTTTCTTGAGACTTTGATTTCAAAATATGATTTCGGGCCCGTTAAGTTACCGGGTCTTTCGAGAAACGGGCCCCAGGTCTTTTACATATCCTACGTATACAGGCAGCATTTTCGTTTGCGGTCCTTTGCATCATTATACTTTTCGCTACACGTGCACGTGTTGTTTTCACCGTTAGCACTTTTGCTTTCGCTTTGTCGATCTTTCGACGCTTCCGATGTTTCTGCAACCATTTCAGACACGTTTTCTAAATCTTCAAAGTCATCGAGAAACCCTAACTCAAATGTTAGATACTAGAATACTAGTCATTAGTAACAGCTGAAGTTAAGTTTTACTTGAAAAAAGTCGCGAGAAAAAACTCTTGCTGGCGAGAAATTTCAGCGACAATGGCGTCAGCATGAACCATCTCTATGAGCCATCCATTTCTTTTTTATAGAAAATTAGCCAATCAGAGCGCGCACTAGCATATAGCTATGTTATAAATTCAATTAGAACGACTTCTGTTCTTGTTTTATTTTATCTTTATTTGTTCTTGTTTCATATTTGCCATTTGTAAATACATCGAGGATATTAACGGTGGTCAGAACTCCGAGAAGATATGAATTTTATGCTCCAGTGGCAACTCACACCGCAGCCGTTCATTTTTAGCTTATTATTCCCAATATTAGAGCAATATTTGGTGAATTTAAGGCTATTCATGCCTTATCCCGAGCAAAAAGTACATTTTGAAAATATTCGCTTCAAGCTAGTACTATTTTATGCGGGAAACCTAAAACTTTGTGTGGGAAACTTATGAACAATAATCGGTGTAAAATCAGCGCGTCACTCACGCTTTCGCGGCTGAATATTAGCCATGTTGATATAACTCCTGCAGTTCCGTAAGGTTAGTGCCCAAAATTTTTTTTCCTGTTGTCGGTACACTAGGCCTATTACTAAACATGGATATTAGTCGGGGCTTCGGATCACGTTATACTTTTGAGAAACATGCCTTTAACCCGCAGCATGCCCGCTATAATTTTGCGAAGGCTCTTTGTGGGGCCTTTTCCCTACGGAAGCCGATAAGGGACAATCCCAAAATATTTACGAAATCCGAAAAAATGTTTTTACTTCAAATCGTAATGTTTTTTGGAAATCATCGTTGAAGAGTTTATCAATCTGAAAAACTATTAAAAATCTTAATAAAGTTATTGAATCCACAAATATTATTTTGTAAATCCCAAACAAATTTACAAATCCAAGAATTGTCGCCAAATCCAGAAAAATATTTTGCAAATCCGAAAAAATATCTTGTCACGTGTTACTTGCGCCAGTAGTCAGCCAGCGTCAGAGTTTGTTTACGCCATTTTGCGTATGAAAAATGGCGGAGGAGCGTCTGTGTTAATATATTTTGTAACGTTTCGCTAAAGACGCTGGAGTATGTTCATTATGTATGAGTCTAGTCCAGTCCCTGAACTCTCCTTTCTTCCCGCCCTCTATATAGGGGCTGAACCCGGGCGGGCGAAAGAAGAGTCCAGGGTAACTTGCATGCGCATGCTCAGAACGGACAAATCAAAAATCACCAGGGCCCTACCACGCTACTCGCGTCAATGTGTTGCGCAAAAATCGTCGCGCAATGCCGTTTTCAGCTCGCGCTCTCAAAAAAATTCTTTGACGTTGATACTGTGGTAAAAAGAACATAAAAACCTAAAAATCGAACTATGGTTTATCGTGGTCTGTACTCTTATCGACAACGAGAACGCGGTATAACTCATTGTTTCTGCATGTTGAGCGAGTTAGCAAAAGTTTTTGAAAGGAAAGTCTGACGCGTACAAGTAGTTATTTGCATAATGCAGCGCGTGCACTTTCAAGTCCGAGTCGGTGCTTTCAATTTGTCAACAAATCTTGGCAAATATTTCTTTCGTAATCTGTAAAAACAAATCGAATGTGGTTTAACGTGGCACTGGTGAATTCCACTGATTTGTTGCCTATGTATCATTATTCAGAAAATCGCGCTACAAGCCAAATCTGGTTATATATAGTACATCCAAATATGGTTTTTCCCCCGATTTGGGTGAAAAACTGTTGGCGTTCTGAGCATACGCATGCAAGTTATCCTGGACTCTTCTTTCGCCCGCCCGGGTTCAGCCCCTATATAGAGGGCGGGAAGAAAGGAGAGTTCAGGGACTGGACTATCCTCGGAAACCCAGGGGCTACTAGCCGGGACGATGCGATATTTTCGGGCGAAAGTTTACTTCAAGAGCTGGAGAGCCCCTGGGAACTTACTCTTACCGAACCAGTTTCAGAAGTGGTCGAATTCCGTCCCGCTGTTGGCCAGAAAAATATTTTTCTGGCCAATCAGCGAGGAGTTCTAGCCGAGTAACTCTGTCGCCTTTTTACACGAAGAAGTTTTCTTTATCGATCGACCCAGTTGCTTGGCCCGTGCAACGGGGAGATTGTCGGGAAAAGTTTAAAAAAATATATATTCAACAAAGCCGAGGAAATCACAAGGCTGATGGGGCCAACACCAGCCATATTGCTAAGGGATTTTTGGTTTGGCCCGATAGCAAGAAAAGGTGCGCGCACTGTAATTAACCGATCGTTCCCACGTTCCTGCGGTCGACATAGTTGCATGGCCCGTGCAACGGGGATTTACATATCGTGCAAAGTTTCAGAAGTTATTCAACGATCGAGGCGACTGAAATAAGAAGTAACCGTGGGTACTCGACTAGCTTTCCCCGCAACCAAAAGCAACGTACAGTGTAGAAATCGCGTTCATTGACTATAGAAAGTTACGATATACCTTCGATAAATCCGCCGAGAAAATTGATGGAAGAGTATTGGTTTCTAGCCCCATGTTAAGCCTTGTGATTTCCTTGGCTTCGTTGAATATTTTTTTTCTGAAACTATCAACGACAATCTCCCTGTTGCATGGGCCAAGCAACTAGGTCGATCGATGAAGAAAACTGCTTCCTGTAAGAAGGCCACAGAGTTACCCGGCTAGAACTCCTCGCTGATTGGCCAGAAAAATATTTTTTCTGACCAATCAGCGGGACTGAATTCGACCACTTCTGGAACTGCTTTGGTAAGAATAAGTTCCCAGGGGCTCTCCAGCTCTTGAAGTAAACTTTAGACCGAAAATATCGCATCGTCCCGGTTAGTAGCCCCTGGGTTTCTGAGGTTGGGACTGGACTAGTATGAGTCGTGTTAACTGTAGAAGTATTTTGGGCGTGCTTGCAGGTATGATGAATCCCTTGGGGCTTGTAGGCTATCAAGATTTTTTTTTTAAGTTATGCAAGAGCCACTAGACTGAGGCATCTCTTTTAACTTTACTCACTGCTGCAATTTCTTTATGGTGATGATGTAAAACGCTCGCTGTATCAATAAAAGAGATGCCTGTCCCTGATGCCCTGTTTGTGTTTATTGAGATTAGTTCCAAAATATTCAGTGTTTTATAATCGTTTTAGGGTGATTGGTGTATAAAGAGTTTGTAATCGTTAATAACACGAAGTACGATGTCAGTTCTTCGATAAATGTGGCAGAGAAAGTTGAGAGCAATGAAGTATTCTGTCGGCAGTGTGGAACAATAAAGAGACATCAACAGGAAAGTCTGCGGACTCTCTGCGGTTCCGCAAACGAGAGGCTGGTAATAGAACATTACTTTGAACTGAGGGGATTTAGGTACCCTTGTCCACTCTCTGAGCGAGTACCATGAGATCTATATGAACGTAAGGACTTTGTGAAAACTGAACTGGATCCTGGGTCCTGGATCGTTGACGTTCCTTTTAAAACCGGCTTAGCTGTTTGGCTTGTTAAGCTTTATATCCTCTGCATTCTTCAGCTTAGCTTTGGAGGCCAAGTATTGCGATAATGACTTCGTAGATGACGAGGGCGAAGCACGTTCATCTTCGGGTGTACTTATTCTTGCACTCCGATGTGAAATCTCTGCAACTTTGGAACCAGATTTGAAGCAAAATTTGTCTCCAGGGTTCACTTTAGATCCACACGAGTCGAACACGAGACGCAAATCTCCGCCATTTTGGATGTGGCAAATCGCTGACGGTGACAGACTGCCGGCGCAAGTAACACGTGACAAAATATTTTTTCGGATTTGCAAAATATTTTTCTGGATTTGGCGACAATTCTTGGATTTGTAAATTTGTTTGGGATTTACAAAATAACATTTGTGGATTCAATAATTTTATTAAGATTTTTAATAGTTTTTCAGATTCAGATAAACTCTTCAACGATGATTTCCAAAAAGGATTGCGATTTGAAATATTTTTCGGATTTTAGAAACATTTTTTCGGATTTCTTAAATATTTTGGGATTGTCCCTTATCGGCTTCCGTAGGGAAAAGGCCCCACAAAGAGCCTTCGCAAAATTATAGCGGGCATGCTGCGGGTTAAAGGCATGTTTCTCAAAAGTATAACGTGATCCGAAGCCCCGACTAATATCCATGTTTAGTAATAGGCCTAGTGTACCGACAACAGGAAAAAAAATTTTGGGCACTAACCTTACGGAACTGCAGGAGTTATATCAACATGGCTAATATTCAGCCGCGAAAGCGTGAGTGACGCGCTGATTTTACACCGATTATTGTTCATAAGTTTCCCACACAAAGTTTTAGGTTTCCCGCATAAAATAGTACTAGCTTGAAGCGAATATTTTCAAAATGTACTTTTTGCTCGGGATAAGGCATGAATAGCCTTAAATTCACCAAATATTGCTCTAATATTGGGAATAATAAGCTAAAAATGAACGGCTGCGGTGTGAGTTGCCACTGGAGCATAAAATTCATATCTTCTCGGAGTTCTGACCACCGTTAATATCCTCGATGTATTTACAAATGGCAAATATGAAACAAGAACAAATAAAGATAAAATAAAACAAGAACAGAAGTCGTTCTAATTGAATTTATAACATAGCTATATGCTAGTGCGCGCTCTGATTGGCTAATTTTCTATAAAAAAGAAATGGATGGCTCATAGAGATGGTTCATGCTGACGCCATTGTCGCTGAAATTTCTCGCCAGCAAGAGTTTTTTCTCGCGACTTTTTTCAAGTAAAACTTAACTTCAGCTGTTACTAATGACTAGTATTCTAGTATCTAACATTTGAGTTAGGGTTTCTCGATGACTTTGAAGATTTAGAAAACGTGTCTGAAATGGTTGCAGAAACATCGGAAGCGTCGAAAGATCGACAAAGCGAAAGCAAAAGTGCTAACGGTGAAAACAACACGTGCACGTGTAGCGAAAAGTATAATGATGCAAAGGACCGCAAACGAAAATGCTGCCTGTATACGTAGGATATGTAAAAGACCTGGGGCCCGTTTCTCGAAAGACCCGGTAACTTAACGGGCCCGAAATCATATTTTGAAATCAAAGTCTCAAGAAAAGTAGGGTGTATTCTGTCCTCTAATGAAGTCCATTTTGTTTCTTTAGCTGATAACTTTACTGTAAAATTTTCAAACCTTTTGATACTCCCATCTGGAATGGAAAACGAACAGCAACGGGCCCGGTAATTACCGGGAGCTTCGAGAAACGGGCCCCTGATCAGCCAAAAATAGAAAGACTAGTAAACAATGATGCAAGGCTGATACTACGCAAAAAATTTAACGGAGCAACGACACGATAGAGTCCAAACTGAAGCCAAGAATTGCAACCGTGGACAGCTGTTTCGATCTTGTTGGGTCTCGTCAGCACAGTGTAGCAAGTTGTGAAGTACCCAGCTGGTTGACTGATATTCACAAACCCACTAAATGCAGATGGTGATGACCTCAGATGAAACTCAAATCCAAATCCTTGCCCATTGGCCAATGTCACATGCAAAACGCGTGACAAGGGACAATAGGAAAAATCCAGAATATCGTGTCGTTTCCGCGATAAGGAAACTGCGGACAGACACAAACTGTCCCGCAGGAAAATCATGGCCAAACCATGCGGATAGTTGGGAGCTAGAGATGCTCTCGGCTGCGCCTTGAGCATCTCTTACGCCACCTTCGTGCTCTCCCAACTATCAGCGTGCATCCCGAATTGGATGGACACACGCTAGACATTGTCCATTCCTTAACCTTTCTCCTCAGAACCACTCATTAATATGTCCCAAACTGAGAAGAATTATTGCCCCAGCAGGGTTTTGGCCCAGACGGCCAAAACCTGAGGAGGCACCCTAGGAGACCCCGCGTATAGAGAGGAAAATTTCGCTGTACTAGAAAAATTCTCGATTTTTGAGAACACGGCTCGCAAAGGATTGCCGAAAGTTCGCTGGGGGTCGAATAAACAAGCGAAGGATTCTGGGAGCGTGCTCTACACCACGCGGTTCTGAATTCCACATTTTGGCAAGGTAAGGTGTGTGTCAGCTTTCTCGATCAATTTAAGTTGATTATTTGAAAAGCCGCTTTGAAGTTCATTCGATCCAGATTCTAAATTGTGGAAAATAGCATTGATCATCGAGATTTTTGACTAAACTTGCATAAATTTATTTATTTCATCGATCAATTGTCACTACTAGAAATTCGAGGCCAGTGTAGTTCAGTTGCAATTAAATAGCTAAATACCCGGGTAAATACTCTTCCGATCGTCAGATTTACCTTTGACATCTCGTTTATTCGGATCACTTGTTTTTACCGCTGAGTAATCTTAGGTGGCGTAGAGCCCACGTGACGGCTGGGTGACTGACACGGATGCAAATGTAAATGTTTGCGGCGTTTTCGTTGAGGACAAAAAAGCTTTACTCTAATTTGCATATATGGCGACTGTAACGCGATACTTCCGGTTATACATCGGGAAAAATCTTGACTTCTGTTCTGCTTTCGAGATACGTTTGCTCGTATATCAAGACAAATGGTGTGTTTCAGTATCAAGCTATAACAAAAAAGTGGTTTGATATTTTTTTTCCAGAATCCACTTCGTGGAGAAGATTCACATGAATTACAGTCATTACAAACGCGAAATTGAAAAATTAAGGCTCAACATTTTCCCCTGACGTAGCTCGTTTAAGTGTGTTACGGTCCATCAGGCCGGAGCTTATCCCAGTTTTTGTAGCATGAAGCGATTAGGAATATTTCTACTCCGCACCCCCCCCCCCTCCCCCTCACCTCCCTCCCCCAGACGGGATGCTAGTCCATCGTAGGGCTACCCCAGCATTAATAGCGAATTAATGATTGCAGGCTTGAAAAAAAGGAAATCTTAAGTAAAGCGCTGGGTTTATCTTTGCGCCAAGTACTTCTGAATGTATTTTGGTGAGATACCTTTCCTAGAGAGAGTTACGCGGAGAATTATTTACGACGCATCAGTAAATCCTGAGAATTTGGTTCGACTCTAGCACGACGCTTGAATCAGCGTTGCATCTCTGCCGTACTACAGTCGAATCTAATGCAAATTACCTTCGACCCTAACTACCTAACAGACTTCATTAAATTTGCTGCTTCGGCTTTCAATTTTAAAGCAGAATGCTACATCTTATGGACTGACGAACACCAACTCAATTTGTAAACTGTGCATTAAAAATTCATTGCTAGAAGAAGCTGGAACAGTTCTTACAGGGGGACTCAAGTAGAAATATAAGACTTGAATGAGCAGTTTCCGCTAACACGGTAGATTTTTATCCGTTCGTCAAAAGTTATTATATCTCTCAGTTAGTGCCGCCACGCCTTCGCTACACAGTCGATATCATGCTATGCCTTCCAACGCCCAAAACTTGTAAACGTTTTCTGATTGGAGGAGACGGAGTCAAGTATTAAGAGGCTGTGTGTGTATTTAAAGAACCGACCACTCGATTTTCATCCGAAAATAGAATTTCTTCAAATTTTCTGTATGAGACAGTTAGTCCCTGTGATAACCAAAAATAGCTATAATTTTGCATCAAGTGTTATTTTTCAATATTTCTGGCGACGATTTCAGAGGACGGTTCACTGCCTTAAAAGTCGTTCTGTTTGGCGTCAAATTAGGCGTTGCACTGAGGGGCGGAAAAATTACTCTTTTACTAAAAAACAATAAAGCCTTTTAGATCATTTTATTTCATGTTTCTTCTTTAGATTAACGGTAAAATATTTAAAATCGGCTTTTAATTTTGACTGGCTAATTTTCCAACTGAGATTATTTTTTCATCGTTATACCTCCCGACCCAAATGCGTTTCTTTGATTGGAGGAAAACCATAGTACATAAGAACGAAAACCACGCGATTACACCACCGAGCTACTAAAAATATAATCACTTTTAGCTGTGAAATAAAACAGAAAACTCTGCACACTACAGTTCGAAAATTGAGTTACTCAGAGCCACAGCTGGCTGACGGCTTCAAAGAAAAAAACACAGCTAGTGCAACCAAGGCACAAGGTTCTGTAATAACAATGTCGTCCTCCTCGCCCCATCCAGGAGCGGCGTATCCGATCTCTTCTCGCTGCTCCACCATCCACTTACGAAGCGGTTCAAAATATTCAGTCAGCGCTCCAACATCCAGCCGGTTCACTTCCTGTCAGCTTCTTTAGGGCGTCCAGCCATGGTTTGCTTTTGTCCATCTTCAGCATATCACTAAAAGTGGATTGAAAAAAGATTATTTAACGTGCATGCCGTGAACATTGAATTAGTATAGTTTTCGCATTTTGAGGCATGAGGAGCCTCACTTAACGAATGATTAAATAATAAACTTATACTGAATAGTCCTCTTAAGGTTTGTTGTTTCTATGGCGAGTGAATGCCCAGGGGCAGGGACTCTCATTTAAAAATGACCAGGAGAATCGTGGTATCTTTTAGGAGTTAACATAGTGGTTTTGTATCTCTTAGAGAGTTCAGCGTCAAAAGGTCCACAGAGGCAGTTTTTGTACACTTTTTAGACTGTTGAGCCAAAACCATATGACAGGAGATAATGTGTTGTTCTAGAATTGGTTCCTCTTATGGTGAAAAACAACTTCAAGCCACGGGGAATGGAAGATCTTCGCTCCTCACGCCCATGCAAAAAATAATATATAGATTTAGGCCAGCCTAAAAGCGTAGCTCCTTAGCCGGGTTGTTCAGTGCCCGATAGAGCTAACCCAAGAAAAGGTAAAATGCTGATTTGAGTTTTGTAACTTTGCGGTGAGGTTTTCTTTTTACTGTTTGAGTTTCTGTTTTGAGTTTTATAATCACCATATACTCAAAACAAAGGAGCAAAAAAACATTTGTACAGAAGAAAAAGTTACAATTCGAATAACTTTTAATCCTGGGCTAATGTTAACCGCACAATCCTGCCCTGTTTTCAACAAGTTAACCTGAAATGAGCCCGCGATCCATTCAAAAACCAGCACTTGGTCAGCGGTCATTTTCAAAGAACATGTGACTTCGATGAGCTGTACACTTGAGCCCGCGATATGGTCACGTGATACTGGTCAGCAGAGAACTTGTTTTGACAGCTGTTTAATTGATCATAACATGGATGCCCAATATCAAAGAAGTACACGGTAAACCAAGGCTGCATGTCTCTGCGCCTTACCACATGACGCCCCTCCTCCATGATCCACCCCCAGAGTCTGTACGGACGGCGTTCGCTCGTACGCTGACGTCATAACCAAATTTTCTCGGCTTGATGAGTTACCAATTTTTCTCAAGTATGGGGCTTCGCTGCGCGCTTTGCGCGCTAGAGCTCCGCTAGAAATGATGCCCGCATTTGACTTATTTCAAGGCACTCAACTCACATATGGCAACGGGCCGGAATAAGACCCTCTCCACTCCCCCTGCAAGAAACCCTCTTAATTTAAGTCTCTCAAAGAGAGTATTTCATCCCCAGTTGCTCAGAAAAACGAAGCATTGAAAACGGTGATCGCTCAAAAGTCTTTTCAGTTTTGTGTTGTATGGTAAGTGAGTTGGATTGTCAACATGCTTGCTATTTCCACCATTTGCAAAAGAGTTATTGTGCTTAAGAATACGGGGAATCCCCCTTTCTAGTAAGATCTTCGTACATGAGATCTAAAATTAAAATTAACCCCTCCGCGGAGGTTTAAATGAGCTTTTACCATGACCCACGTGGTTAGTAGAGGGTGTTGTTACACCACAGGGGG
>JAHPZR010029841.1:0-12500 GCA_019787425.1 Platygyra sinensis | reverse complement strand
GTCCATGGCAGAGTTACCCCCAGCATTAAATTTGCAAGTAGCTATTCATACACCTGGGTGGAGAGAGGAACTGTGAGAGTAAAGCGTCCTGCCCAATCTTGAACGCACTGCAATGTCTGCGGCCAGAGCTTGAACCTGAACCAGTCGATCTGGATGTGAGCCTACTAGTTGTGAGACCACCATGCCTCCAACCAACTAACTGGCAGTATTTCATGATGTATCGACCCTTTAAACCCTAATATCATTCGCAGGAGAATTTTAGTTCTTGCCTTACCTTTACATTCATTGTCTGCCATTTTGTACCCTGTGTTGCATTTCGTGCATCCTTGGGAACCCTCTCCAATGCAAGTGTCACAGGCTGAGTGACAGACTGAAATAACAACACAGTTGGATAAGAACCCACTAAAATGCACAAAATATACCTTAACAACTATTGCTAACAGGCAGAAAAACCACTTAAGCAAATCATAATTGAGACCAAATCCTCCCTCCCCCCCCAAAAAAACAAAAAACAAAACAAAACTAAAAACATGTGTTTACCTTGACAAACATGTGATCCAGGTGTATTGTCACAAAACTTGCCGTTTTCACAAATGGTTGAATTCTCAGCACATTCGTCCACATCTGAAACAAATTTACCAGTTGCTTTAATATCAACTGAAGGTAATCTTTAAAGTTTCTAGAGAAATAGACGATTGATTTCTTTGTGACAACTCCCCATTGGCAAATCAAATTTCTGCAAAGAGATAAGTGTTGCTGTGTAATTTGTTGGGTATTCTCCACCTTCCAGACTGTAACCTTGTTTCTTATAGGCTAACTTCTCAGAAAAACAGTACAGAGTATTTCACTTAAAAATTTTGAAGGCAGCATCATTTTTGGCCGAAACAACACATGCCCAAGTAGTTTCATGGTGTGAGCAAGACACACCCAGCAGTTTTGGTGGGAGCAGCAAATGGCCTGGTAGTTATGGCGGGAACAGGACACGTCCTGGCAGTTTTGGCAGGAACAGCACATGCCTAGTAATTTTGGTGGGAATAGCCCCTGCCCTGGCAGTTTTGGCCAGAGCAGCAACAACAGCAACAACAGCAACAACAACAACGTTGACTTTATTTTAACATTACAGAGAAAAGGCCTTTGTAGCCCACAGCACACGTCCTGTTGCACTGTAGTTTTGGTGGGAAGTAACCTCTTGCCATACTATGGAATTTTTGGCAATGGAATGGCTGGTATATACAGGGCATCTGACAGGATGCGGTGGTGCGGATCCGCATAATTCGTCTACTTCCGCATCCTCCGCATCCTTGGGGCATTTTTCCGCATAAAACTAAAAAATTGCCACATATAAGCGAGAAAGCAACTGCTTACCATCCTCAGAAGCAAAAATAGCAAAGACATTGCTCATTTTGATGAAGTTATTCACCTAAAACAGCGACCAAAACAGGCCTTTTCGTTCGTAAAAAATTTTAAACCTCCAGGCATTCCATGCATTTTCTGTTGATGGGCCTGGGTTCTAGTTTTCAGAACTCTGGTATCCAGTTTTCCTCTTCCGATTCAATGCCTGGTTACTAAGCTTCGGACAAAAAAACTGTAGTAGAAAAACTGTGTTGAACGAAGAAATAGCTGTCCATGAATGGCAGCAAAAGGTCAAACATGTCATGAAAGAGTTGAATTCTCGGTAAGACGTTATCAAGTATTTTATACGTTTGAAAAAGCCAAGGGAACAACTTTATTAATTTAGAAATTTCCGCATAATCTGGCATCTTTTCCGCATAATCGTCACTTTCTTCCGCATAATATTGCCGAAAATTTCCGCATAATTTTTCATTTTTTTCTGCACCCTATCAGATGGCCTGTATATACACCCCCAGGTAGCTCTAGACCACTTTAGTAAAGGAGAGCATTAAACTTGAAAGTACCTTTACATCCTTCTTCATCACTCTTGATATAACCTTTGGCACATTCAGTACATTCCTTGGGTCCTTTACCAGTGCAATTGCCTGCACATGAATCGTCGCAGTCTGAGTGGAAATGATTTTTTAAAAAAGAAGTCAATTCAATCCAATATCCCAACTCTACCGCATAAGTAACAATTTTTTTTATTATAGTACTCTGAATATTACATGATAGGTTTTGTCTGGTTTGCCAGCAACTGTTTTTCTGTCTGTTTTAATTCACATCAATTTGACATTTGGGTTAGGCAAGTACATATTTGCTGACTTAGGCTTGAAGATGAGTCAACTTTCATATAATATTATTCATGTTGTCAGAGTATTCTACTTGTACCGTGAACATGGACAAATTTACACTTTATTAATTTGTACATCATTTCCTCATTTCTTGTTAACAGCAACTTGAACTGGGCATCAATTAAATTAATTTTAATACCCACATTCATTATCAGGGGATCTAGGAAATTTACCTTCACAACTGTAAGACCCTGGGTTATTTAGACAATATTGTCCACCTTCACATGTGTCTTCTTCATCGCATTCATTCTTGTCTGAAAAAGGAGACAGTTTTCAACTGAGTAAGGTAAAGTCTACGTACAAACCAAGTGGCCATCAGGCCAGAACTTATCCTGGTTTTTGTAGCATAAAGCGACTAGGAATTGTTTTAACTCCCACTGGATGGGGTGCTAAGTCCATCACAGGGTTAGCCCCAGCATTAAATCAAAATGTCTTGCTCAAGAACACAACGCAAAGTCACAGCCAGGGTTCAAACGCTGACCACTTAATCCTGAGATGAGCGAACTAACTATGAGGCTACTGTGCCTTCCCCTCCCACTTTCATCTGAGTAGTGAAAAATAATTATGGTTAAACTCCCCTCTGCAAACACCTGCCTAATACAGAGACATGCTTGCCACCATTTTTAATTAGTTCTTTAACTGGTGACCAGTGGGTCAAACGACAAATCCAAAACCAGCCATGATCTGGGTACATGGCTTCTCCATCATTCAGTAACTAAATAAATCTAATTCCACAAACAACTTTAAATCTAATTTAGTTTTAACAAATACCTTTACATCCATCCTCATCTGTCATTTCCCAGCCTGCTTTGCAATTTTCACAATCTTTCTGAGAGTCGCCACTGCAGCCATCAGCGCAAGACTTGTGACAGGCTGTTTAGAAACAACAGTTTGCAATCAGAGTATACCACCAGGCAATTACCATATCTGGTTGATGTTCTTCAACTGTACCACCAGCTAACTACTAATTAGATAATTAAAACATTTTCTTTGTCTCAGATGGAATCATACATTATGAAAGAAAGAAAACTTTAAATTGGTCTTCGGTTCGATTTCTTCCTGTTTTGAATAAAAGTCCCCACACAAGAATCCTGCGCATATTCCTATCGTAATGCAGTAGGCACATTTACCAATCACCAACCTATTTTTAAACAACTACTTAGTTAACACCAAAATAACTTGCAAACTTAAAAGAAATTTAAACTGTAAACGACTAACCTGTACATTTGGTTTTAGAATTTTCATCTTGCTCTTCAAAGTACAATTCAGCACACTCGTCACACAAGTCTCCCTCATATCCACTGTCACATGAACATTTTCCTGTTCCCTCCCTGGTGCCATCGCCCTACAAAAACATTAATAATCAACATACTAGTACATCAATAATCATGAAAAGCTAAATGAGTTATGACTGGGGCCTTAGACTTGGCCTCAAGCCCAAGGTGGGGTTTTGCCAGTCATTAGGCAAGATCATGCTAATCCTTATTAGAATTATTGGACAAAGCTCTCGAATCCATTAATCCTTAGGAAAAAAGGATGGCGACTGGTATATGATAGTTCTTATTGCACCAAAATCTTAAAAACATTCATAAAATGTACCTGTAGAAATAAAAAATCCTCACAACTAGGCTACTCAATGTCCTTAGTACAGGAACAAAATTAACTGTAAAATCTGGCTTTTTTTTGCAATAGGCTCTGTTAGGTTCACAAGGCATTGTGGTAAAATCTACAGCCACCATTTATTTCTTATCATGGATTCCTGGCCCTGGAACTCTCATTTGACCCTCTCTTCAGAGTTCACAAGCTGCAAAGCCCATGGCGTCCAACTCTTGCACAAAGGCTACCAAAGCCTGCAGGTATGATCAGATTTGGGATCAATTTTTTGCCCCTGAATGGAGTGCGTCCCTCACTGCCTGATTGACATCCTGTAAAAAGGTCTGGGGACCCTCAATCTTATGCCATCGACAAATTGTTTTAAATGTTCCACTTATTTGACAAATAAAATTGCCAGACACTCAGAATTTCTTGCATACCTCACATTTCCCCCGACCATTACAAGGACTTTCTTTGCCTCCTGAACATTCTGTAAATAAATTCATTCAGAAAATTAAAAAAAATGATGTCTTACTAGGTATGATGGTCATTAATTTCTGATAGAAAAATAAAATATTAATTTTTTCATAGAGTAATCAGAGCAAAGTAAATAAATAGTTGTTGGGAATTTACTGCCAATATCAATATTGCAGTATAAGATGACTTAAGTTATTGAACTTCATTGTGCAAAGAACATCATTATAATGGATATTATGGGGCTTCTGCTAGTGAATTTTGTAGTCAAGCTAATGGATTCTGTTCTTCACTTGCATGATAGGCCATCAAATTGTATAGTTCCAGAAAATATCCATACCTTCCCCACGGAAGGGATTTTTTCTAAGATCCCCCCTCACCCCCCTGGAAATTCCAACAAAGCTTCACACATTTCAAATTTTTGGGTCTTACAGAACCCCCCACCCCTAGGAAATTCCCGTCCCTTCTGTGGGGGGAGTTTGGATATTTTCTGGATGTGCACATTACAGAAGTACTGCAAGAGGTAACATTTTGGGGGGGTAGTAAGAGTGGTGTTAATAGGGGTAGTAAATCACAGTAATCACATTATAGCTTAAACATTGCAGTATTCTTTTCACGGTGAACTGAAGGTAACTTTTATATGAAAGGTTTGCTTCTTGCCATGATCAAATAGTAATTTAATTACCTTTACAATCTGGACCATAAGTTCCATCTGGACAGCAAACTAATTAAAATGAAAATTAAATACTAATATCAGGTCATAAATTAACACTGCAGTAGATCTACTGAAAATAAATTACTGAAAAAGAATGTGTTTTCTTACAAAAGATTAGTTGTTTGCTAAGTTATGCTTCTAAATTCTCTGAACAAAATTTCCTGATGAGTAATTTATTTCAGAAGGTATTTTCATCTCTTAAAGTTTACATGTATGTACCATTTTAAATTTTATTGTAAATCATACAACCTGCCCCGATTAGCTTTGCTACATGTATATGCGGGTTGAATAAGTTTATAAATTTGTTTTTGTAAAAATTAATTTAATAAAATGATGATGATGATGATGATCGTGATGATGATTCCCCATGACACAGTAATACTAAAAACAGACAAAAGACCACAGAAATTAAAAAAACAAAACAAAACAACAACAAAAAGAAAACCCAGCAATTTGTTTTGGTCTGGGAAAACTTGATTCTGATTTTCCTTTAATGTCATCTATCTGACTTCTTTTTGTGTTGGCCTAATTACAATAATAGAAAGCAAACAAATGAAAAGAAAAATCACTGTCTGTATTTTAAAATAAGGTTTAAACTAACAAAAACCAGGTTTACCTTTTAATTTGTCAATACAAAACCATGTCTTCATGTCATTATTTTTGAACTGGCTGTAAATGAAAAATTAATGTATGGGAAATAAAAGAAGAGTCAGTGAAAAAAGGTTAGTGAGTAAGGTCATGCATAAACATTACATGGACTTGAAGTCAAGTTCCTTATAGTTAAAATGCAATTTAAAGGACATAATTTCAAGCCACGATTGTGTAATACCGCAAGAATATTATCATGGACTTGAAGAATCAGATTTTTTTCCTATTGTCTCAGGCATGTGATAAGCTGATGAATGTCTCATCCACCAAAGACATACAATTAGGCATTTGCTAAAGAAAATGCCTTTCTGCATGCACTTTCTTCTGCAGGATGGAATGCCAGACATAGTGGACATAATTTTGTTTATTATATGGCTAGCTCTGTTACAGGCAAGATGAATCAAATTGGCTCTTACTTCATGTAGAAGACACCGCTGACGTACAACAATAGAAGACAAAAGGACAAAAGACTGAGGAAAACAATGGAGACAATAGGTTTGTTTAGCGGCGTTCTTTTGTTTAGTGTACTGTGTCTTCTACCCGTAGTAAGAGCCATCAAATCCTGTGCTGTGACTGGCTACCTGAACAGGCAAGATGGAGCTACTGTATCTCGCCCGCTCGGGACTACTCTCGGTGTCCCACAAGAAAACATTCCCTGAAAGCCAAATAATAGACCATTTTATAGTTGTCCGCTTGGTGACCTGGCCTTTGAATGGCAGCAAGGCAGGAGTTGACCTTGCTTTGATACAGACCTCTCTGGTTTTGTCATGCAAAAGCATTTAGTTAGCATTATAACAACTTGATTTACACAACAAAAGCAGTGAGGTCTGTATCAAAACAAGGTCACCTGCAGCCTCGCTGCCATTCAATGGCCAGGTCACTGAGCAGACGTCGACTAAAATGGTCTTTTAATCCTAAGTGACCAAGCTTGTTTGGTCAGTGCAAGATGACTGGATATTGGCTTTGTTTTTTTTTTTTGCGAGTTTAAGGACCTTGACTGTCTTGGTCCATAAACATGCAAAAAAAAGAACTTGGCTAATATCCATGCAGTCATCTTGACCTTACATTTGGTCAATAACCCATATAGTATATCAGGTCTGACTTTTTAAATTATGTAATACTATGGATGTTGAAAGTCAGGCTTGGAAATCATTTTCTTTATTTGCGGCACTTACTGATCAAACCACCATTCCTCCAACGTTTCTTCTTGTTCTTCAACCATTGCATGGCACTAGATAATAAAAATAAAAATTCGCAAATTGCACCATTAAATTATTATAAAAAATTAATTATGGCCAAGTGCTTAAGAGGCAGTGTCACTCCAGTATTAACAAAAATCATTAAAATATACATATCTTATTAGACGTTTTGTAGTGTAGTATTGCTGAATATTTTTACGAGTTGTGCCATATTTTGACGAGCCCATAGGGCGAGTCAAAATACAAACAACGAGTAAAACTTCTCAGTGGTACTACACAACAAAATGTCTAATAAGAGATTTATTATCCAATGTGAGGGTCATGACCCATAATCCCACTAGAGTTGTAATTCCCATAAGCCCCTGTGATATAAGTGTAATAAACAAGAAAGCACATGGTCGAAAGTGTTGCCTGTGTTTGTGGATTAGCTCGCTGTTTTCCCACTCGAGACGCTGTGGAAATCCTGCCTTGAAGTTCTATCGGCGAGCGAGTAACACCAACACTCCAAATTTTTATGTTTGTGTGAGCAAATTTCGTGGATATTTATTTACAGGGAATGTGTGATAGAAGTATGCAAAGTGGAATGGATTTGGCACAAAAAATGCAGCTATAACTGATTGGTCAACGGCAGGAAACCTGTCTAACCGGTCCTCTGGAGTACAAATACTGCGTGATATTTGTTCTCGTCTTAAGCATTATTTGTACTCTGCGAAGTGCAGTTGGATAATAAGGTAAGTTAAGGTCAAACAATGACATAAAAACATTTTAATAATTAATTTTCTTTAGAAACATACCTCTGAAGCACTCTCGTCGCAAAGTCCTTCCATAATTTCAACTAATCTTGTTTCACTGATGGAGAAAAAAGTTTTTTTTCTAAATATAAGAATAAAAGTGTAGACACTACCCAATCAAAGTATATCACAAGCACTTGAGAGCAATCTGAAAGGCATCATGGCATGACTATAAGATAACTGTAGGTTGGTGTTTATTCAGTTTAGTCTCAAAGACTGGTTGGAAATCAGCATCTACAATTATCTGCTTCCCTGACTGTCTAGCCACCAGGATTAGAAGCCAGTGACTGTAGAATACATAGACATAATATTTTACTAACTAAGTAGATTACACAACTTCTGAATCACAGGTTAGAGCCTTTGCAGACCATACCTATTTGCATAACTTCCTAGTTTTCTCTCCTCCCAGTCTGTGTTACCCCCACCAAAGTTAGCTTTCTCGGTTTTATCTTTACCCTACAATGTAGAATGATCAAATTAACACCATGCAATGAAAATAAATACTTCAGACGCCCAACTCCCTTGACACAACTTTTATCACCTTTAATTAACAGAATTAATTTACAAGTTGATTTAAGTTATGAGTGTTTGGCTACAGTATCAACTTGTTAACTGCAGTCAGCACTTGAACTAAGGATGCCTCTGATGAGGTAAGGATGACTCTGGGATGACCTGGTCAGGATCAGTGATCAAGATCACCCGGATCATGGTATATCACAAGAACTGATGAGTACACTGCACACAGATTCATTGCTTGCTCTTGATGATCTGAGTGATCTTGGATCACTGACGCTGACCCAATTCATCCCAAAGGAAGGAACCTTAAAGATCACAGTTTTCACTTCTTGGACAGTCATACCCACAGACTAATAGTTACTGGTTTTAGAGTTTGAAAAGCCCAGCTTCTCTTCTGATTGAGAAGTGGCAAAGTAGGTTTGACATTTGCAAGGAAAAATTGCAAAAACTTGAGGCTTGCAGCAATGTGGCGAATTGGTTCTATTCACAATAGCAAAATGGCAAAGAGTCGAACGATATCCACAACATCAAATTTCAAAACATACACAGATTTTAACAATCGCCTATTTTCCTGATGTGATAAGCTTAATTAGACAGGTCAGGTAAGTCACAGCTATTTACCTTTTTAAAAGCGTCTACAATGTCAGTACACGTTGGACATTTGGCTTTCTTTTCCCTGGCAGCTGATCTAAGACCATTACAGAATAAAATGTTCGCAACTAAAACGAGTTGTACAATCCAATTTTTTGACATCTTCAATGAAATTTCCATAAGAAATCTTCCACGTGAAATGCTATACCACAAAGATTTCTGTAGCTTCAAATTTAGCACAGATTAACTGCAGAACTAGACATCTAGCACATCGTTTGATGATTCAAAAATAGATTTACGATTTTGGACAGCACTGAAAGTTTCTTGTACCACTAAAACGGTCGTGAAAATTCACCGGGTGAATTACCGTGTTTCTTTGCAGTACAAAACCGCTGGGGAGCCAGGGAAAACCATGGCAAGTACAAGAGAGAATATAAGTTCAACCAGAACTTTTATTCCAATTTTCCTCATTGCAATTAATGTAAAACGTTGAAAATTTACACTTTGTGCATATATTGTAGTCATCTAGGACCTTTAAAATGTTCTCAAATTTCCTCACACTGGAAATAACAGACTTGCTTTTTTGCTAGATTGCAGAAGTACATGTAAATTCTCTCAACTATTGTAAAGTTTTTTGGCGCAAAGCGATGGCTCACCCGCGGGAATCAATGATTTTTGCAAGCAAAAATTAACCAATGGAAGCACTCCACGTTAAGCACGTGACTAAAATTAACCAATAAGCACGAGACACGAGCTTTGGCCGTGGTAAGTCCTGGTTGGTTTGAATCGCTTTGAAAGCTGCAGTTTCGCTACAATCTTTTGCACATATTTCATCCTTTCGCTGTCATTTTCGGCTGTTGCGACTGGGTTTCAAGGAATGGGGAGAAAAACATACCTTCTGAGCCTCTTGGGACTCCTTCTAATTTCTTGTAAGTGTATTTAACTTTCTTTTTGCTTTTTCTTTTGCACGAGTAAAGTGAAAGTTTTGCAAGCTTCCTTGTAGCAAACGTCAAGTGACTAATCATTATGGAGGATTTAAACTGGGTTCAAAGCTTTTAAATTTCGAGGAAATTTCAACGATAGTTCGATTCAGATATTCAGTACAGATCTTCGTCGGTTTTCTTAAATGCAAGAACATCCAATATTTGTTTGGGTAATTTGAAAAAAATCTTATGGCGTAACGTAACCAGGTTCGCGATCCGATTTTCATTCCTCTTTCGGTTATCAAATTATCAGTGAGAGTTGATATTGAGAGTTGAATCTCTTAATTTAAGAGCGACCTTCTCTTACATGCCTACTGTTGGGGTATGAGCTCTAGAATAATTTTACAAACTGAGTCTTGCAGAATCAGTCTAATGAAGACTTGTTACTTTAATTTTAGCTCGATTGAAAAATTCAAACAATTGATTTTTCTCTATTGAATAAGGTACTATTCACTTCAATCATATTTCTTTGTTCGTAATAGAATATCTAAAAGGATCTACATTGAGAATGCTACTATACTTTCTGTACTTTGCATGTAAATTATTGCAGCCAGTTTCGATGACTCTAGCAGAAAACGTTAACGCGTTTGGTATCGCTTCATGCTTCACGATTTTAATTTTCGAACCAATTTTTTTTCTCGAGCCATTTTGGAAAGAATAAGTTTAAACCTTTTCCATTAGATCTGCTTCTGAATACAGTTTCAGCTTTCAAACAATTTGTAAAGCAAAATTTTAGCGGAAAGTATAAATATGGTTAGTTGAGGTGTTGCAAAAATTGAAACTTCAAGATTTTAAAAATTTGCCCTTGTTATATGGCATGTTCTGATTGGCTGCTTGTTGTCAGCCAATTAGATTAGGCCAGATATGTGTTACATCTCCAGGAACAGAGTGCTTAGAGACTAGAAGCCACTTAAGAGAAAATTTAAAATTTAATTATCCTACCAGTTTGGTTAATTGTCTCCTCGACAGTTGAATGAATTGCCTCTTGGATTGAAATAATTTCAACATTGTAGTATTTTTTTTTTTACCTTTTGTGGTAAATAATACAGCTCTCTTGTGCAGGCAAACCTGTTAAGGTGTTCTGTTTGTTTCTTTACTCAGCTTACAAAGTTCTTTGCAGATGTACAAGTTATAGTAAATAGCATATAAGAATGCCTGTTGTTTCCATGCAATTAAACATGATAATGTTATCTTGAGTTAAACTGTAATCAATTTAAAGTCATGTAGTTTTTTCTTTGTTAGATTTTCAATTTTTAATGCTTCAGTGCACCAATAATATTATGAAACTTTGTGAATGCAATTCCATCAATTTAAAGCCACCTAATTCTTTTTCATCTAGTCTTTTTCGCTAGATTTTCATTTTTGTTGCTTCAAACACCTATAATAATGTTTAACTTTTAAATGTGATGGTCTTTGACATGGAGGTTATAAGTTATAAGAGTCACTGACTTGTACATATAGCTTGATTATATAAAATGTCTCCATTTTCAACAGCAATTTACAAAATGGATAGCCAAATTAATGTTGTTTCATCAATTTGTTCTTTTGTGTTAACAGGACAAAAACTTAATCAAGTAAACAGTGTTAAATTTATGGACATACTTTGCATGTGTTTTTAGTTTTTCTGTCCATTTTTCAGCTCTGTGTTTAGCTGAAGAAGAAAAGACAGAAGAGAAAACAGAGACAGAACCACCTACTGTAGATGAAGATGTTGGCAAAAGTAGAGACGGTTCAAAGACTGATGACGAGGCTGTTCAGAGGGAGGAGGAAGCCATTAAACTGGATGGTCTGAATGTAGCACAGATGAAGGAACTTAGGGAGAAAGCAGAGAAATTTGCTTTCCAAGCTGAAGTTAGCCGAATGATGAAGCTTATTATTAACTCCCTGTACAGGAATAAAGAGGTAAGACAATGGTATAGCCAGTAGTTGTTGAACTTTGAATAGTTGACAGTTTGCTGGAAGAATATCATGCATTTGTACATCTGTCAACTAACCATTTCTTCTGGATCATGCAGTTTAAACTAACTCTTAAGTATCACGTTATGGCTACCTCAGACGAAACATAGGCCATCTTGTTTGTAACAGTGTGGAAAATCTCTTACAGTAGAATCCCTATTAAGTGACCACTTATTAAATAATGGTCACCTCTATTAGGCAGCCAGAAATCCTGATGAGAGTTTTTCTATTATTTTTACCTCTCTTAAAAGAGTAGCCTTATTTAAGGTGCCTCTATTCATTTCCCCAGGGAAGGCTGTTAAACAGGGGTGAACTTTGATTTAGAGCTGGGTAATAAATAGCAAGAGAGAGTAACATAGCTTTTATGTACATATACTAGTGGAGGTTTTGTTTTGAAAAATCAGCTTCTCTTTTTTCCAGATTTTCTTGAGAGAACTTATTTCCAATTCATCTGATGCCTTGGACAAGATTAGATTCTTGAGTCTTACTGATAAATCAGCCCTTGCTGCTACAGAAGAACTATCCATTAAGATCAAAGCTGACAAAGAGAACAACATTCTTCATGTTACTGATACTGGTATTGGTATGACAAAGGATGATTTGGTCAAGAACTTGGGAACCATTGCCAAGTCAGGAACAAGCGAGTTTTTCCAGAAGATGGCGGTAAGAACTTAACCCAATAACTTGTTTCACTGTAATAGAATTTATTATTTCCAGTGTTATCTTAGCCTCTCATTGTGTGGTTTTCTTACCTTGAGCTTTATTTTTCAATATCCAGGATGCTCAGT
>JAHPZR010029835.1:2500-34587 GCA_019787425.1 Platygyra sinensis | reverse complement strand
TCTCAAGGATTTCAAGTAAGATACTCTTCATGACCTGCCCTTAGAGAAATGGGAATTAAATGTAATACGAATTTTCAACTTGAAAAATATGTGTAGAAGAGCAAGAGATTGGTATCATCTCTCAGGTGTTATTTAAAGGCTGAGCTGTATTTGGTTTAACACATCACCCTTTTTGTGTCAGATAAACAACCTTTTGGTATAACCTGTAAAATGCAGCACATTATATTATATTATAACAAAATCGTGTCATGTTTGAATTTTTTTTCATAATCTAGGGACTGTGATGCTTGAGCATGTATTGAAATGCTGTGAAAAAGATGGCAATATTGACAATGTCTATTTGTAAGTATAAGTTTGTCAAAACTGACTAGATAAACAAATTATGAAATAATAAAACCTTTTCCAGAAAGGGGATTTTTTTGGTAACTGTGCTGTAAATGTAATGATTATTGTTTGATTGTTTTTTTATTGCTTTACGTTCTTTATTGATCTTTTGTCTCCAGCATCATATTTGAGGATCTCCTTGAACAATAACAAGTAGGGCTGCAATGACACAAATTCTCATGATACAGAACAAAGCTTGATACAAGCGCTACAGCACAAAATGGAAGATTTTCCTCTTTCCCAGGTCCTTTTCTTTAATAAAATAGCTCTGAAAGGGCTTGGACTTGGGTAAGGAGTCATAAGCACAGTTATTTGTGAATGTTGAAATTCTTTTATTCCTGAAGAATCACAACATCATAATCATAAATTAAGATATACTCGTAGCTTGACAAAAGGTATCGCGATTTACCGGTGCATCGGTGTATCCTTGCAGCACTAATAACAAGTTGCTTAGTTTTTATAAGTTTTGTATTTAAAGTGCCTATGAAATAAAAAATGATTGCTGCTTATTTGAAAGGCCTTTTAAAGTATAGAAGAATGGCGTTTTTCTTTTTAGAATATCTTTTTTTCGTTTTAGAGATATTTACGTTTTTGTGAATAAAGTGATGACGCGAACCCGTTAGCCGTATTCTTGGATCGAGCGAGCGAATTCAATATTCGAATAATCAATTCATTACTGCATTCTTGGAACGACTAGCGGGTTCATGTTTCAAATAATCAGTTCATTAATGCAATCTTGAGGGGTACGCTTCACTTAGTTTGACTGTAAACAATTTTTATGGATCAAAAAGTAAATATATCTAGCAAAAGATGTTGCTGCGCAAGGTTTAAGGGTAGGGGCTCGTTGAGAAGCGAAGAATCTTGTTTAGCTTTTCACTGCAAATCAATAACAAAGATAATACTTCGAAATTTTACCGAGAACTTGCGGCACAGGTTTGCAAACAAATGTATAAAAAAAATGAACATTGTAATTTATGGCTTTCTTTTTTGATAGTAGGAAAACATTTCTCAAGTTTGATCAGAAAACTTTTCCAGCTGATATCTTCAGTTTGTAATTCATCAAAATTGCAAAATGTCAACAAATGTCGAAGGTGCACTTTTTGAAAGTAGACGGCAAGTCAGGCAAACAATTCATAGCTTATATTTTCTTTTCTTTTAATCTATTTCGTCCCGTGAAAATTGCATTAATATAAGGAATTCTCCCAAATCATAGCAAATCAGATATTGTAAAACATTTACCAGGATAAACAGTATGATGACTACATGTAGCCGTTGGACTTCCGGTTCTTTGGGTCACGCAATGAATAAATAAGCTTGATACAAGCGCTACAGCACAAAATGGAAGATTTTCCTCTTTCCCAGGTCCTTTTCTTTAATAAAATAGCTCTGAAAGGGCTTGGACTTGGGTAAGGAGTCATAAGCACAGTTATTTGTGAATGTTGAAATTCTTTTATTCCTGAAGAATCACAACATCATAATCATAAATTAAGATATACTCGTAGCTTGACAAAAGGTATCGCGATTTACCGGTGCATCGGTGTATCCTTGCAGCACTAATAACAAGTTGCTTAGTTTTTATAAGTTTTGTATTTAAAGTGCCTATGAAGTAAAAAATAATTGCTGCTTATTTGAAAGGCCTTTCAAAGTATAGAAGAATGGCGTTTTCTTTTTAGAATATCTTTTTTCGTTTTAGAGATATTTACGTTTTTGTGATAAAGTGATGACGTCATAGTGGTTTCACTAAAACAGTACAAGCACTCAATCAAGAATATCTCTGGAAATATTAAAGTGGTGTTCTTCAAACTTGGCATCAGGACTGTACATCACAAAAGAAGCAAAATGACACCTGTCGTGCTGTTGCCATGACAACAGTTATGCCGCTGGTCCTGTTTTAATTAAGACTAAAATTCCCAGATTTTATCCTAAACAAGGATCATCCACTCACAACAATCTAATGGGGATAGTTAAGGCAATATGGGAACCATTTGTGTGCCGAGCTAGACCCTCTGTCCCAATTTAAAAGATTGCAAATGGGGATATTTGGTTTTTCACAGAAAGAGACTGGAGCCGAGAGTGTTGCCATGGCAACAACATAGTAGGTGTCATTCTGTTTCTTTTGTGATGTACGTTTCTGGTGCCAAGTTTGAAGAACACTGCTCCAATATTTCTGGAGATATCTCTGATTGAGTGTTGTACTGTTTTAGTGGAACCACCTATGACGTCATCACTTTCCTCATTTGCATAATACAAAAACGTAAATATCTCTGAAACAAAAAAGATATTCCCAAAAGGAAAACGCCATTCTTCCTTACTTTGAAAAGCCTTTCAAATGAGCAGCAATTATTTTTTACTTCATAGGCCACATTCAAGTTTTTATCAGACATGCCATTCTGTGAAAGTGATTGAGGGTTTTGTAAAGAATGGGAAAGGGTAAGTCATTGTGATGATGTGGTTGTTATTAAAGGGTTGTCATGGTAACAGAATGGTTGTTGTCAAATAAGCTTGTTGTCAAATAAGCTGACCATTTAGTTGTGCCAACTAAGTGATGAGATTAACTGGCAGCCATTTTAATGGAACATGTAATGGTAGCTAATACAGTGGTCCTACTGTTAGTAGCTGTTCTCTCTCTTCACTTCCACAGTCATTTAATTCCAAGGTTAACAATTACAATTAATGCAAAAAAAAAAAAACGCCACTAAGGTGTGAAAACACAACTAAGATGAGGGGAGAAAAACGCAATGTAGATGCCATGTGAGCCTCTAATGTAAGTTCACAGTTGAAGGCTTTTGTGCAAAAAGGGTGTATATCGCTCTTTGGACCAATTTTCATTTTTTCCAGGATCAAGCTAATTTTTGGCAGACTGACTTGTTTTGACATGAAAAGCATTGTTCCATAATAATATTGTTTTTGTTGATCTGCACTGCCTTTTCGAGAAATAACACATGCGAAAAAACCCAGTTTTCCAAGGGCATCCTCTGGAGACCTTGTGTTGAACAAAAAACAAAAGAAACCTTTTGTTTCCCTAATTATGAAGTCACTGAAGCATGGCATTTGCTGCTAATTGTTCAAACCAATGCAAGTTTTATTATTCACATATAATTACGCTAATTTCTTACTGCTGCTTTGTCAGCACAAGTGACTAAGGCACTGAATGGGCGGGATTCAAATTTTGTCTTGACACTGGTTGGATACGAGGTCGGTTTTTTTTTTTTTTCGGTCTGTTTCTGTACTTCTGTCAAAAACCAAAACATCTCTTTAAAAAAAAAAATGTGCTGTTGTAGCTGCTTAAAATAACCGTTTAAGTTTGTGCCATGTCAAAATTCACCTTTGAAGGATTTGCTCCTAAAGATGCTGCTTGCAAAACTGAGATTTTTTGCATATGTTATTTCTCAAAAACGAAAAGCAAATTGACAAAAATAATTGTGGAACGATGCTTTTCATGTCGAAACAAGTCAGTTTGCCAAATATTATCTCAATCCTGCAAAAAATGAAAATTGGCCCAAAAAGCAATATACACCTTTTTGCACAAAATCCTTCAGTTATGTTGTTAATATAAAAGACATCACACAAGCTTTGTTTACTCCACTCCAACTGGGTTGTCTTGAACTTATTTACAAATTATTATAATATTATTGTAATAATGAAGAACCACTAATTAAAAATTTATATCCCTAATGTATGAAATGTGGAGTTTTGGAGAAAATTAGAAAATCTTGCAAGATAAAACCAGTGCATATTACTACTTTAAAGATCAAGCAATTTCTTTTAAAAGGAACTCCAAGCTTTCATTCCAATATATTTCTGAGGCTTTTGCATGGTCCTTGGTGTTTCCTCCTAGGAACCAAACTTCGTCGTAAATTTTAACATATTGCCTGGAACTGGGAGGAAGATAACAGGGTGCTATGAAATGCCCCGTTCCAGGAAAACCAAGCCTCCTGCATAAGGATCCTTTGCCATGTTTCTCCATGCGTTGAAATACATCCTCAAACATCCACTCTATTTCAAGGTTTAGTTTGTCATCATGGCCGTACACCAACAAAACTGGACATGAGATGTGCTCTACAGGAATGATCCATGGTGATACTGGTTTAAAAGTCTCTTTGATAGCCTTAAAGATAGACACAAAACTCATGTACCTAGCGTAATTTGCTGCAGTTACCTCAACAGGAAATCCTTTTATTGTTAAGGTACTGCACTTTAATGAACATCCAATCAGAACATGTGGCCCTGAAATTGATACAACTGCTTTGATCTTGTTGGGGATCTGTGAAGCAATTGCCAGGGCAAGGACCCCACCCATTGACAGACCAACCAAACCAACACCTCCAGATGTCACCTTAGGGTGTGCGATTAACCAGTCAATTGCCCTCTCAAAGTAGGAAAGGTGAAGCACATCATACTTGTCAGGAAGGTCTCTATATTCACAGTATGCAATTGTTAAGGATGCAAAGCCATTAGATGCTAAGAGAGCAGCTCTGTCTTCTCTTATACCACCAGTGCGTCCCCACATGTCAATAACACCTGGAAGCCGTAATTGAAAAAGCAGGTAAAATCTGAGAAAGGTGAACCATCCTTCAAGACACACCTGTTTAAGTGGATTTACATACTGTTGTGATTAATGTTTCTTGGGGTGAATTGAGAGTTTTTGGGCAACATACTTGCTTTCTAGCTTCTGGGTGACTTGTTTCCCCAGCCTTTCAATCACTTCCCCAGACGAAAATAAGGTTGAATTAAACAATACTGCTAAGTATTATCTGAAACATGCCAGGGTAACCTTTTCAAATGTATAAAATTCACAATTTAGAATGTGATCTATATACACACTGCCATTATCTTGTTTTTCATGCGGAAAAAGAACTTGGCCAATATCCAGCTGTCTGGACCTCAGGCTTGATCAACAAACCATATATATCACTATTATGCCAAAGGATGGAGAAACAGATCTCATTTTGAGCATGTGGATGGTGCTGAAAACTCTTGTGCAAGGAATGAATGGTTGCCTTTGAACCTTATCTAAAACTTTAAAGTGCCTATGAAATAAAAATATTTGGTGCTTATTTGAAAGGCCTTTCAAAGTAGGGAAGAATGGCATTTTCCTTTAGGGAATATCTTTTTTCTATTAGGAGATATTTACGTTTTTGTGTTATGCAAATGAGGAAAGTGATGACGTCATAGGTGGTTCCACTAAAACAGTACAACACTCAATCAAGAATGTCTCCAGAAATATTGGAGCAGTGTTCTTCAACCTTGGCACCAGAAACGTACATCACAAAAGAAACAGAATGACACCTACTATGTTGTTGCCATGGCAACACTCTTAGCTCCAGTCTCCTTCTGTGAAAAAGCAAATATCCCCATTTGCAATCTTTTAAAATTGGACAGAGGGTCTAACTTGGCACTCAAGTGGTTCCCATATTGCCTAAACTATCCCCATTAGATTGCTGTGAGTGGATGATCCTTGTTTAGGATAAAATCTGGGAATTTTAGTCTTACCGTAATCAAAAGAGGACCAGCGGCATAACTGTTGTCATGGCAACGGCAAGACAGGTGTCATTTTGCTTCTTTTGTGATGTATAGTACTGATGCCAAGTTTGAAGAACACCTCATTTTAAGGTGGCTCGATCGGATTTTTGAGTCACGATACCATTCAACTTTGAGCGACTAGAGCACCACCATTATCAATCCAACAGGAAATCAAACATTAGTGGTGTGCTAGAGAAAGATGAAAGATTCAAATGGGGTACATTTCACCAAGATCTGAGTTACCATAGCAACGAAATGACCTGCCCATTTTACATAAGACTGAATAACTTGCCACCAGACAAAATTTCGGAAATGCGACGTTGGGATTTCGGACTTGACATAGCTGCCTCAACGATGGCAAAATTGTAAAAAAATCTGTAAGAGCGTTTTCGAGAAAATTGCGTGTGAATTTATTATTATTAAATTTACCGGAAAGCAATCACGCGTTTTATGAATTCATGATATACAGAAATGTACAATAGCATGGTGATTCGAGACAAAGAAAATTATAATGAAGACAACAAACAACATGAGTGAAAATAAGCGCAATATTTTCCTGAGTTGACGCTGAAAATTAGCAGCCGTAAAATGTTTCAATTTATTTGAAACTCCGGTATTACGTTAAATATGGATTAATCTTATCGAGGGCCAAGTATAAAAAAAATTCATCGAGTGGGTTTTAATTCACACCCAATTTAAGAATTTTAGGGCCAATTTTTGATAAAATGCAAAATAACGGCCTACACCAGTTGATATTCACGCCACTGTTTCTGAAAATCAAACGGAGCGATTTCTCTGAGATTTTCACTCGAGGTAATTATATGTTAGAAGATTCATTTAAGACCAGAATGCCATTTAGTCAAGTCTTGTGGACATAGCTTGCAATAACATTTAAAACAAGTATGCTTTTGTTGCATTTTGACACCTTGAAAATTCACTCGCAATTTTCTTGAAAACGCTCTTACAGATTTTGTTACAATTTTGCCATCGTTGAGGCAGCTATGTCAAGTCTGAGATCCCCACGTCGTATTTCCGAAATTTTGTCTGGTGGCAAGTTATTCGGTCTTATGTAAAATGGGGCATGGCGTCATTTCGTTGCTATGGTAACTCAGATCTTGGTGAAATGTACCCCATTTGAATCTTTCATCTTTCTCTAGCACACCACTAATGTTTGATTTTTGGATTGATAATGGTGGTGCTCTAGTCGCTCAAAGTTGAACGGTATCGTGACTCAAAAATCCGATCGGAGCTACCTTAATATTTCTAGAGATATTCTTGATTGAGTGTTGTACTGTTTTAGTGAAACCACCTATGACGTCATCACGTTGTACTCACGAGAACTAAAGAAAAACGCTTCTTCTATACTTTGAAAGGCCTTTCAAATAAGCAGCAATATTTTTTACTTCATAGGCACTTAAAGGGATAAAATATGGAATGAACAGGCTTTGGATTGACGAAACCACTACTGGGGTGAATTGCCTTTAGGCTCTGATTACCAACCGCTGTCGGAAAGAGCTTGCGCTCTATCCTCCCTAGGAGATGGTAGAGCAGACATGAGGAAGCAGCAGAAATCGAGCCTAGATTGTTTTCAACTTTCCTAATTAATGCACACATCAGTGGCCATCCCAGGCGGGGGTGTGGAGGGGAGCACCAGGGAATAAGGAATTGTTGACTTAAGTTGCCAATTTCTAGCTGGATAAAGAGGACTAGATTGTTTTGTTGTTTTATTTTACAGAAGTTATTGCTGTTTCCGCAAAATCAGGGGGTGGACGTGGGGGTTGGGCTTATGATGCCCAGTTAATGGTTAACATCTTTTCATGCAAATGCCTTGAGTTCCTCTGCTTTCAACGGGGATGGCCGATGACAATTTCTTAAGAAAAAATCCAAGTCAAATACCTGGAAAGGGCCCATCTCCAGGAGGTAGAAACAGAGTCCCATAAAATCCATTTTCCTCTAAGTAACATCGGGTTACTCCGGGTCCCATGTAACTTCTCAGCAATGTCACGCCAGCCTTTTTGTCCCTTTCTTCGAACTCTCTTTGATCGTGTCCGCCGTAAACATCTAAGGTTATTTTCAAAGGTGTTGTTACATCTCGTTTTCTTAACAAATCGTCTCGATCGTCTGTTGCAAGGGGTTTCATGCTCCAGAAAAGGCCCATCGGTTCTACACCTGTGTATGAGCCACCCATCGATGGTTGAGAAGAAACCAATACTTCTCCATTCTTGTCGGCCTTATAGTGAGCGAATGATTCAAATACAATCTTGCTATCGTCGATGGTTCGGGCTCGCAGAGTAATATGCTGCTCTGGAGATAGCTTGCTAACAGTTATATCAACGTTTTGATCAACTGTCGTCGTTAGAGAAGGATGAACAGCGATTTGAGGCAGTGAAACTGAAGCCATACCATGTGTAAGTTACCACTCGATGTCTACAGACAAACTCGTAGTAAACTTCAAGGCATGCACAGTTACTGGAAAGCCAAATCACAATTCACGACTTTCGGATATTCTCTAGTGCAGAACAGCATGGAGGCCTTTGAAATAAACAAAACCTACGCTATTTTTGTTAATACAAATTCTGCCGGGTAGACGATAGAGAGGAGTCACGCGATTGCTCGTAACACGAAAGTCGCAACAATTTTCTCGCATGTTGATTGGCTAATTTAGGGGCTAATTGTTTATTCAGCGCTGTAGATCACGGAATGATACATACCGTTTCTCCGCGGGCCGCATGGCGAGTTCGCCCACTCATCCTAAGCTTTCTAATCCGAGTTCGCCATTCTCCTTCAATGGGTTAAAGAACGAGAAATAAACACGTTTTGTGTGGTTTTGTTTCATCGTGCGCACAATGTTGTCTTTTATTCTCGGTAAGAGAAAGATATTGATCGCTAGTTGAAATCGATGTTGGGGGGCGAAACCGGCAGCTACCAGGTCACGCTATCACGCATAAGCCCCGTACAAGCTCCTCGCGCAGGAAGAAAGGCACAACTCACACGCATGCTAACTCAAGTACTAAGTACTACATTCTGAAACCCCTAAACAAAATGCAGAAACAGAATTCCTAGAAGTTGGTTGTGTTACAGAGTGATGACCAAGGAAACAGACAATGCAGTGAAGCAATCGAAACTCCAACCAAATACCTGTAACCAAAGAAAAGTTTGGGAAAATTTGTGTGAGCAAGTCATGATTTGTTGAGGTTTTACTTCTGATGGGATGATGAAGAGGCATGACATTTGTAAGCCAATTGCTTAGCCTAGTAATGTAAAACTAAAGCGAATGTTTAAGTGAAAACAGCTCTAATAAATTAGGTGGTAATGGTAATGGTCATCATGCAAATGAAGTGGTCACATGGTGCAGTCCCATTGTAGCTCCTGAATTCCTGCAACTCTTTGATTCCAATAATATTCACACCATTACCCCTTGAGATGTAACAATGTAATACATATATCTGAGATGTTTTGGTGTGTAGTATCGCTGTACATTTTCACGAGGTTTGCGGTATTTTGACGAGTCTGTAGGGCAAGTCAAAATATAAACAAGTTAAAAATATACAGCGATACTTGACACACCAAAACATCTAATAAGTGATTTATTATCCAACTACTGTAGTCAATAAATTTATCAGTGAAAGAGGGAGAGTGTGACAGTTTTGCATTCATGAGCCATACGAATAACTTACAAGTATACAATATCACTGTTTATTTGTACTTGTTTTGTGTATTATTTGGATGATATTCACGGTAGCTGGATATAATAAAGTGCATTTATTGGTCCAATCCATAATGAGTTTCCAGAAAGCAATAATAATTATTTTTATTATTAATATCATTATTTTGATATAATAAAAATATAAATATCCTGCTATTAATCACAAAGTGCATTTGACAAAGTAATGAATATCTACAGTGTATGAGCTGCAGTTCTGGCCACTACCTTGGGTATCAAAAAACACCCTTTAAAAGAAATTCTAGGCTTTTATTCCAGTATATTTCTGAAGCCCTGGCTTGGTCCTTCGTATTTCCTCCCATAAACCAAACTTCATCGTAAACCTTAGAGTAATGCCTCAAACCAGGAGGAAGATAACAGGGTGTTATGAAATGTCCTGTTCCAGGAAAACCAAGTCTGGTACATAAGGATCCTTTGCCATGTTTCTCCATGTGTTGAAATACATCTTCAAACATCCACTTTATTTCAGGGTTTAGTTTGTCGTCATGGCCATACACCAACAAAACTGGACATGAGATGTGCTCTACAGGAATGATCCATGGTGATCCTGGTTTAGAAGTCTCTTTAATAGTTTTAAAAGTCGACACATAATGCTTATAGCGAGAGCAATTATTAGCCACAGTTTGATCAATCAGAAATCCTTGGATGGACAAAGTACTGCACTTTAATAAGCAGCCAATCAGAAAATGCGGTCCTGAGATTGATACAACTGCTTTAATCTTGTTGGGGATCTGTGAAGCAATTGCCAGGGCAAGGACCCCACCCATTGACAGACCAACCAGACCAATGCCTCCAGATGCCACTTTAGGGTGTTCCATTAACCAGTCAATTGCCCTCTCAAAGTAAGAAAGGTCAAGGACGTCACACTTGTCAGGAAGATCTTTAAATTGGGAGTACGCTATTGTTAAGGATGCAAAGCCATTTGATGCCAAAAGAGCAGCTCTGTCTTCTCTTATACCACCAGTGCGTCCCCACAGGTCAATAACACCTAAGTATGAACCATTATTGAATTAGGAATGTAAATGAAAATCAGTGATATTGAAACATCTAACATACATTTGGAAAATATTAAGTTATTTGACTTCAACTGGAGGAACTGTTTATCTGATTATGACTTGATAATCAGATAAGTTGTACCTTTTATGTTAAATTGTTAATGTCTTATGTGTTTACCGTGCTGTTAAATAAAGGGAGGCGCAGTGGCCTCAAGGTTAGTGTGTTCGAGTCTGGAGCGAGCAGTCAAGGTTTGAGCCCCGGCCGGGGACGTTGTGTTGTGTTCTTGGGCAAGACACTTAACTCTCACAGTGCCTCTCTCCACCCAGGTGTATAAATAGGTACCAACGAATTTAATGCTAGGGGTAACCCTGCGTTGGACTAGCATCCTTTCCAGGGGGGAGTAGAAATACTCCTAGTCGCTTCATGCTACAGAAACCAGGATAAGCTCCGGCCTGGTGGGCCACATTGGCCTGTATGCAGACTTTACCTTTTACCTAAATAAAGGTGATGATGATGATGATGATGATCCCATGGCCAGGGATGTTACATGAATAATAATTACATTTGCTCCATGTGTCTTCTTGCTACCTCAGTCTTTAGTGGTTCTCACCAGTTGTTACTTGTACCTTTTCTATTTTATAATGCCATGTGATATTGCAATTTCCTATTTATCCTGATTCCTGCGATCCTTCCTCTCCTTCCCCCCCCCCCCCCCCCCACCCCCTTTGCTCTGGTTCATAATAAAATTACAATGCAAATACCTGGAAAGGGTCCATCTCCAGGAGGTAGAAACAAAGACCCATAAAATCCAGTTTCCTCTATGTAACATCGGGTTACTCCAGGTCCCATATAACTTCTTAGCAGTGTCACGCTAACCATTTTGTCCCTTTCTTCAAACTCTCTTTGATCGTGTCCGCCGTAAACATCTATCGTGACTTTCAGAGGTGTTATTACGTCACGCTTTCTGAATAAATCGTCTCGATCAGGTCGCGCTACAGGTTTCATGCTCCAGAACAGGCCCATCGGTTCGACACCAATGTATGAGCCACCCATCGATGGTTGAGAAGAAACCAATACGTCTCCATTCTCGTCGGCCTTGTAGTGAGCGAACGATTCAAAGACAATCTTGCTATCGTCGATGGTTCGGGCTCGCAGAGTAATATGCTGCTCAGGAGATAGCTTGCTAACAGTTATATCAACTTTTTGATCAACTGTCGTCGTTAGAGAAGGATGAACAGCAATTTTAGGCAGTGAAACCGAAGCCATCGAGAATTGAACTTTACGATGTGTTACGGGAAAACTCGATGTACCAACGGGATTTTTTTTAGAAAACCTTTAACTATGCTTGGTGTTTGAAGGCATGCACAATTCTTCGAACCACCGCTTGAAATGCTGATCAAATTTTTATATTTTTCACGAGTAAAAGTATTCGCGTGACCGCCGAGTGACCGCCATCTTGGTGCGCAAGTAGACTGGTAACTACTCGGAAAGGAAACTCAAACATGGCGGTGTTTCATTGTGTTTCGCCTTTTTTTGGAACCAGCTGCGCTACACCTACAAATCTGCCAACCCCGGTGCCTTTAGGCGTATACAGTCGCAACCTGCGATAAGGTACTAAAATTGTCTCTTTTTTTCCCTTGAAGTTCATGCAATGACTAGTGGGAGATGAAAAAGCTTTTGCCAGCCCGATATTGAGGGGGGGAATTTAGATGAGCATTCTATCATTTTGCGCGACGAGAAGTCTGTCTGAGACATTCTAAAGTTCTATCTATATAGTCATAAATTATTTTCCATGAAAAAGAAACTTGGTATAAAAGGATAAATTAAAAAGAAGAGCATGAAAAAAGTGACGTTTATGCTAAGTTAGGCCAGGGTTTTTTTGGCGGGAAAATGACGTCATGAAGTTGAACCATTCGTGTTTAGGAAAGGAGCCGTCCCTCTGCTCGTGAACTTGGCATTGTTAATTTCTACCAATCAGAAACATATCTTTCAGCTACACATTACTGACACTAAATAAAGTTAGTAACTGATTAGGTCAAACCTACATAGTGACCTTTGGGCTTGTTTAAAATGCAAAATCACGCAATTTCTCTAAGGTTAGCCTGATTAGCTCTACGGTTAGCCCAGCTGGATCATTTGTATTAAGGACATATTTCATAGTTGAGTGCCGATTAACACCCTCAATTAAAGCCTTTATCGACATCTTGATCAATAACACTTGATCAACACTAGATCGACACCTGATTGGCATTTTGATCAACACTTGATTTATAGTTGGTTAATAGTTAGGAAAGTGTTGATAAATTCATATGTATCGATCAAAACTTCATGGCGTGTCTGCAGAACTTACTCCTTTCTCAACTGATCAAGATGTCGATCAAATGTTGACTGAGTATTGATGGAATGATAATTGAGGGTATCAATCAACACTCGACCATGGATACCTTAGGTTTACATAATAATGCTAGCAAAACAACCCTTCCGGTTAACCTAAATAGTGTTCCCATCAGCCACTGACTCAACAGTGGTTAGCTCTCAATAATTGTAAGGGTTAATACCCTTGTAGAAACCAGTATGCCACATTGAAGATCAAGGCTACAGGTGAATTAAAACTTATTGACAGCCCTGTGGAAGAATAGGATCAAAATAACATTTGGTTCTGCTCTACTCAACACTTGTTCTTACATTACACAGCAAATAATAATAATACACTAAATTCTGTTTATTTAGAGAGGGTGGCATGGAATAGTTGAAGTAACTAATAAACTTGTGACCCTCTACAAAATTCTTACAAAACTAATGCAATATGCCCTTAATTCCACAGCAACTGTGAATTGTGTAATATAAAATCATATATAGAAATGAACCTTGTATTAAAATCCTAATGCTCAGTGGAATGCCCACATATAAGCTGATTTCATATTGAATCATTGCTCGAGTATCATTTGCACTGTCTAACAAGAAGGTTGATGAAAGTTATTATTTTTCAATGATTTTCTGCAGCCCACATCAGCATTTGGCCTAAATATAGTTATACAGTGTATCTGCCAATTCTCACGCATGATGCGTTTAAGCCTCGTGCAGATCTAAAATTGTGATCTTGCACATTCAGACCAATTTCTCACTCCTAACTGACACTAGCAAGTGTAATTGCTTAAAATTGTTGGAGAAGTCATCAGAACATCTTCGGAACAATGCTTGTGATTTGTTTGGAAAGTCGATGAAAATCTTTCTACACCTTGGGTTATCTTTGGAAGTCGTCGGGAAATCTTCATCACTCTTCGGAAGGCTCAAAAAGTTTCGGCGATCTTCGGAAGTTTTCCAGAAACTTCGGCAATCTTTGGAAGCCGTCGGTAAATCTTCAGAAATTCAACTTCTGTGAAGACGAAAAATCTTGTACATTTTACTGAAAAAAAGTTGGCAGGTATAATATAGTTGCAAATATTATAACTATATGTATCAACCTGTATTACTAACTTAACTTTGGCGATTTGCAGTTGAACCAGAGCTATTAATCAAATACAAAACACTCGTGATGGCGTTAATGGGGGAACAATGCCTTGCGTTTGGTTAGCCCATGCGACTTCCGGCAATAGCGTGACAAATATTACCTCACTTATCTCCCCAGCACTACGAGCTGAATGACAGACAGCATGTGCTGGATCGGACAAGAGTATCGGTTAGCAAGCAATGCTCAAAGGCGATGCAAAATAAACAAGCTTGGGGGAAGTCACTGCGCAGACTTAACCGCACTACACAGGAGTGACCCTTGTTTATTGTGTAGGAATACATAACCAACCTTGTCTCCAAAGGGAGGGAGGGAAAATTAAACGATAGGTTTACAGCAAGTAATAGCTACGTTGTTTAGACGAACTCAAAATGGACTCTGAACAGTTGTGCGAGCTTTTATATGGAGACGTTCGTCTGCTAGTAAGCCAGTAGAAAAGGCTGTACTACTGCACAGCTTACCCTAGCATGTGTAACATCTAAGACATGAATAGTGCTTTAATGCTTTTGCACCAATGCCATGGTTTGTTATAAAGTATTGAAGGTAACAAAGCTACAATGAAGCTTACAGTTTGCTGACCTTTGGAATACAACTGCTCAATAGCTCTATAGAAAGCGATGCCGCCATGAAAGGCTCATTGAGAACATAGGTCACGCTCCATTAACTATATTTTACTGGTGTGACAGTAAAATCCCATTTTAAAAATGTGATTTTTTGTGTGTGAAAGTAAAGTGTAATGATCAAGTTTCTTTATTTTTTCCTAGCTATGCCATTTCAGATGCAGCTTACCGTTCTATGAAAGAGGAGAGAATCGATCAATGTGTGTTGATTTCTGGTGAGAGCGGAGCAGGAAAGACAGGTAAATAAAGTGGTTTGTTCAGAGGCAAGTGCGTGTGTTATACAGTCATGTCTTACAGCAGAACACTGTTAATAAATATGGTCACTGACAGGCCATGAAAATTTGGCCGGATCGACAGGGTAGGCATGTTAATGGGGTAACCTCGTGATTTGTCTAAACCGAGAGATGTCTTAACAGATATCTCACTCATGATCACAGTTGAACTTCTAGACCAGGTTGTTCAAAGCCTGATTAGGCCAGGAAGTAGCGAGAATTTTGATTTGAATTTGGGAATTATTCAGTGTTCAGCAGTCAAAAACTTTTTTTTTTGAAGAAAAATGACTACTTCAGTTAACTTTTAAACCTGGGTTTGGTGTTAACCGGCTTTTGAACAGCAAGGCCCTGAACAACTCTTCTTTATTAAGCATCCAGAATGCAGATCTAATTTTGAAAAACTGAGACTTGAATCACTGTATAAAATATTAACAATGGCCAGCAAGATGAACATAACTAGTTTGAGTGGCTGTATAAACAGCCAGGGTAAACTCTTTTAAGGATTATACAGGTTAGTATTTCAGAATGTTGCTGTTTTCTTGTAAGAAAATGTATCAGCATTTTGCTGGGACAAAATAAATTGGTTTTAATAATAAGGTGAACGTGATAATGAGGTGACCATAAGGTGTTGTTCCACCGTTCTAATTTTTTAAGAAATTTTTTTGCTTGACTCTCTTGAGTTGAAAATATTCTCAGTCCTGTTAACAAGGAGAAATCTTTTATTATTATAACTAGAGGCATCTAAGAAGATATTGGAATATTTGGCAGCAATCAGTACTTACTCAGCTGATGTGGAACGAATCAAAGACAGACTCCTTCAAAGCAACCCTGTTTTAGAGGTAATTATAAGTGGTCAAAAAGTGTTTAAATCGAACACTTTCTGTGACAGTTATCTTTTTGATTTATTCTGTGAAATCTAGTTGTCTGTGCAAGAGAGCATGTAAAGGTTTCTTGTTGCATGCAATAACATTGTGAGGACTCTGATAGTTTTGGAAAATGTTCAGTGCAATGATGTCTATAGTAATTTGATTTCGGCATAAAACACATTTCTGCTTTGATTAATGAATGAACTTTTTTTTTTCTTTAGGCATTTGGTAATGCAAGAACCAATCGAAATGATAACTCAAGTCGATTTGGCAAGTACATGGACATTCAGTTTGATTTCAAGGTAAGTGTTTAAGACAGATTCTGCTCAAGTTTTGAGCAATTAGTACAAAAATTATTTGCTAAAAATCTACTCACAGCCTGTAACTTTCTGAATACTATTTAAAACATCTCACTGTGGTTCATTTTTCTAGGTGACCCCATGGTTAATTCCCCAAGCAATTTGGGGAAATTTAATGTCAAACCTCATAAGAATGCTTAATGCATGTGTTATTGTGTTTTCAACAAATGCAAAACATCCACTTTAATTGAAATATGGATAACTTCAAGTTCAATTTTCTCTCGCAGGGTCCTGATAAGTTCTTATCTTTATTCAAAATATTATTATGTAGTGAGGTTTTTTTGGTAACTTTGTCTTTGCCATTATTGCTCAAATGTTCTGCACAAATCATCTTAATGTATTGTTACAGAAGGTCAGTCAGAAAGTGGGAAGTAGTTTTACATTTACATTTCTGTCAGTTGTCGCATGTGATAAAATAGTTGTGTACATGTATGGCATGCCCCATACTGTTGATATCCTACTCATTGCATTTACTGATAGGTAACTAATCATTCATGTGCTCTAGCAGAGTAATGACAGTAGACGATTGTTTCAAGCATTTTCAATAGGAAATTAACAGTCTGTACGTTTATAACCGCTAGGAACATAATGCCTAGAGTTGTTAAATTCCCTGTCTGTGTTTTAAAGGGATCCCCGGTTGGAGGACATATTATCAACTATTTGTTGGAAAAGTCTAGAGTTGTCCATCAGGCAAAAGGTTTGTTCTGTATTTTGGCAAATAATTTATGGCAAACTTTATGGAAAGTTTCAGGGGATAACATCCTATTACAACTTATCAAACGGTTTCACTGTGTTGTTCTGGAAAATCTCTATACCCCTACCAAGGAGAGATTTTTTGTTTGTATCCCCCTTTGCCCCAATTCCTTTGGAAATTCCAGTTTTGGTTTATACTTTCCTTTAACTAATTTCCCTTCTCTTGTAGATTTCCAAAAACTCTCCTTAGCATGGTGTATTGATATTTTCTGGAACCACCCATTATACATAACTTCATTTGACAAAAATATCCTTTAGGTATGCATCAGGCAAAAGTGTTGCCATCATGCCCAACTTCAGTCTGGTTTCCATGGTATTAAGCTGCAAATATTTCTACTCCCCTGTGAAATAGGATCATTCTAGTCCATCTCAGGGTTACTCCCAGCTTTGAATAAGCTGTCTAGGGCTCAAACACAGGCGACTCGCCACACCTTTTTTGGCATACCTATTCAGGTTTTCATCTCAGCACTTCAGCTGTTGTGCTTTTGGGCGGATGTATTATTCAGCGTGTGCTGTCCTGCCCAAAAACACAGTTTAATGACCTTGGCTAGGGTTCAAGCACAGGTGACTTACCACTGCATTTCTTGGGAATTGGAACCTGAGCCCACTGATTCAGGATTTCATCCCAGCACTTCAGCTGTTGTGATTTTGGGCAAGATGCTTTTAATTATTCAGAGTGTCTTTCCAAGTACAAGTGGCTTATGACCACCATAGCTACACCTTTACCATCAAATCAGGTGCAGGCACAGGGAGTAACACTGTTCTGAGTTTGTTACTCAATTATTGCTATCAAGCAATGGCCCAAACGGGTAAAACCTTCAAGAAACAACTAGAAGTGTTCTTTTCATGACTGGAGGGGATGCGACTCCATCACACCATTGCCCCCTGCATTTAATTGGCCAGTAGTCATATATATGTAGTTGGGAAGAGAATGCCACTGTGAGAGTACACTGTACAGTGTCTTAGCCAAGAACTCAACACAATTCCCTTGGCCATGGAAGGCTTGATCCATTACCCCACCATGCCTGCCATCAATGCTATAAAATCTAGGGTTAAGCATGAGTCTGATGAGTCACCAGGCAGACATAACCTGCTTATTACCTGACTAGCTATCTACCTGCCAGCCTCTTGGCTACCTTCCTGCCTGCCTCCCTTGACTACCTACCTGCCTGCCTGCCCTCACCTTCCTTCTTTGACTACCTACCTACCTGCCTGCCTTCCTTGGCTACCTACCTATCTGCCTGCCTGCCTTGACTACCTACCTGCCTGCCTTGGCTACCTACCTATGCACCTATCTGCCTGCCTGCCTTGGCTACCTACCTACCTACCCATCTACCTGCCTTACTTGACTACCTGCCTGCCTGCCTTGGGTACCTACATGTACCTACCTACATGTACCTGTCTGCCTTCCTTAACTACCTATCTGCCTGCCTTACTTGACTACCTACCTACTTACCTGCCTGCCTGCCTGCCTGCCTTTGCTACCTACCTACCTACCTACCTACCTACCTACCTACCTGCCTGCCTGCTTTAACTACTTACCTACCTACCTGCCTTCCTTGACTACCTACCTACCTTCCTGCCTCCCTTGACTACCTACCTGCCTGCCTGCCTTCCTTCCTTGACTACCTACCCACCTGCCTGCCTGCCTGCCTGCATTGGCTACCTACTTATCTGTCTGCCTTCCTTGACTACCTACTAACCTGCCTGCCTGCCTTGGCTACCTTCCTTCCTGCCTGCCTACCTCTCTTGGCTACCTACCTACACTTACCTCTCGTGGCTAACTAACTAACTTCCATTATTTTGATTTTTTCATACTTCTTTGATAGGTGAAAGAAATTTCCACATCTTCTACCAGTTATTACAAGGGGGTAGTGATGAGTTACTGGAGAAGCTTCAGTTGGAGCGAGAAAGTCTGGAATATTTTTATCTCAACCAGGTATATTTGAGAAGACTCATAACAGGCTCAACTCTGGTTATTTCCTTATCAAATAAAGACAAGAAATGGGACTGTTGCAGACCTGCTTATTTTTCAATATTTTGTGCCTGTCTCATGGGCTTCTAGACAGTATCAATTATTTCCTTTTGTACAGAAACATCATTTCAATATTGTTTTGCATACAGTTTGTGGATTGATTCTTTTCTCTTCTTGTTATATTCTCATTACCTGCCTCAACTATAACTCTTAAAGCAAAGCTAGTAAAAGTTTTCTTTGGAAAATGATTGTTTTCCTCAGGGTGGTGACACTCATGTGGAAACATTAAATGATGCCTCAGACTTCAAGCGTGTGAAGAAAGCTTTGTCTGTTATTGAGTTTTCTGCTGAGGAACAAGATGCGCTCTTTGCCATTATTGCCTGTGTCATCCACCTTGGAACAGTTGGGTTTTTGGAGCCTGAAATTGAACATGGTGAAGTTAAACTAGAAAATGGGAGACCTGTAAATATTATTTCTAAGGTAAAAGTTACAATGGTGCACCATTATACTTTGTCAAATCACTGGTCAAATGCTAATTTTAATAGCTAATTTAAGGAGCTGTGTCACGGTTAAATGGTTTGAGAATTTTAGCCTAAATTTTTCAGTTTCGTTGTTGATAATCCATGTCAATCTTCTCCATCCTTAACCATTGTTGCTCCCTTATGGACTATTGTTACAGGGTTCGTACAGGTCATGGAAAACCTGGAAAGTCATGGAATTTTACAATTTCATTTTCCAGGCCTGGAAAGTCCTGAAATTTAGGTGTAGGTCATGGAAAGTCATGGAATTTTTCTATGAATGAAAGGCATTAAGATCCAAAGTTGAAAAATTAACTGGCAAGTCCAAAAATCAAATGTAGTTTCAGCTGAATAAATGATTGTTTTGACACTACTGCCGGAGGGAAATAGCTTAACTTAGGTCATGGAATATTTCAAAAAGTCATGGAAGAAGTCATGGAAAGTCATGGAATTTTGACAGATCATAAGTGTACGAACCCTGTGTTATCTCTTTAGTGTTTTCCTATCTTTCTAAAGTATTATTTTCAGGTTTCCTTCTATTTTAAAGGTAATATTGTCAATGGTTAAAATAACTCAAACTACCGTGTTGTAGCTCCTTTAAGTCTGCTATTATCTCTTTTAGCTTCTAGGTTGCTCAGAAGAGGTCCTTGAGAAAGCATTAACCAGTCGGACTGTAGAGACTAGAGGAGATAAGGTAATAATGACTACACTGCACTCTATAACATATCATGAGATGTCTCGACATTACACTACAAACTACACTACACTGCAGTGCACTACAGTACACCACAGGTCCCCATCCACTCATTTCTCAAGTAATCATGAAAGTTTTCTTTATACAGTTGAACTTCTGTAATATGGATTCCAAAGGGTTAGAATCCAGGTAGAAAATATTGAATTCTGATTTCTTTGGGACCAGGTGAACTGTTTGTAAAAGAGAGTTAAGAGGTTTTTGAATTATTAAAGTGCCCATTAGGAGAGGTGCAACTGTACTCATTGAAACGTTCCAGGTGTAGGGAGGCTCTGTGGAAGTAAAGTGTATTGACCATGGATAGACTGTGTGCTGGGCTCTGGATTTAGCCTTAAATGTTCTGACCTTGAGGCTGTGACATCCCCTCTTAAATTGTTAATTACTGAGTACTCTGAAAATTTTGAATGCAATGTTCAGGAAGAAACACATGCAGCATATAGTGGTAAAGGGGTAAAGTCTGCATTCGGGCCAAGTGGTCCGTCAGGCCGGAGCTTATCGCAGTTTCTGTAGCATGAAGCGACTGGGAGTATTTTTACTCCCCCCTGGATGGGATGCTAGTCCATCGCAGGGTTACCCCCAGCATTAAATTCGCCGGTGCCCATTTATACACCTGGGTGGAGAGAGGCACCATGAGAGTTAAGTGTCTTGCCAAAGAACACAACACAATGTCCCCGGCCAGGGCTCGAACCCAGAGCGCTCGCTCCGGAGTTGAGCGCGCTAACCATGAGGCCTCCCACACGCAGCATATAGTGATACTTTGTAAACAAGGAAGGGGGTTCTCAGTAGTGGTGCCTTGTGACTTTTTTTTTCAGAGCGAAGAGCCCAAAGCTTCTTTATAGAGCCAAGATGAAAATGCTGATTTTGATTCCCAATGGATTCCTGACTAAATGTAATAAAACCTTTTAGCTCTCCCCTTCCCCCCATTCCCATCGTAAGATGCGACCCTTAAGTCCTGAATATCTTTGGCACCTATTAACACACTTCTTTACACTTGACACATCTGATGAAAAACTTTAACATACTCTGTATGTTGCAGTCTGTGCTTTTCTAGGTATATCAAGTTTGACTGCTTTTCTGAAAATTCATACAAGGTAATCTCTGTACAACTTTGTAGGTGAGAACGCCACTGACAAGTGAGCAAGCAATTTATGCACGTGATGCTTTGGCAAAGGCTGTTTATGACAGAATGTTTACTTGGTTGGTGCACCGGATCAATACGTCTCTTGTGAACAAGGTATGGTCGAAATATTGAGCAATTCTGTGCATGATTATTGTAAATCTTGTAAAATTTAAGGTAAGTCCAGGGCTCGAAAAATATTTAAATTCCTCCTTGCCTGTTGGGCAAGTAACCCTCAAATTTTGCTTGCCTGGGGCACTTCCCCGCTTGCCTGAGTTTTCAAACTCATTAATTATTCATGAACCCAAGAATGGAAGTCAAACTACAGGCGTGTTTTAATGTAATAAGCCCATCTTGACTGTAGTCCTCTTAGTGCTGATCACGTTCATGTTTACTTGCTTCCTAGTTCCTGTATTACACACTGGGTATCTTAATTATTATAGACATTATACAGCCTTGAATCCCGGGCCTTGAGTCAATTTGTTCAATTAGTCGAAGATCGTGTTTGACTCCTTGAATGTTCACCTGCATCTTGTCTAGCTCCACGAAATCATTCTGAAGAGAAGCCCGAGAAATTTCTAACACACAGAATTAACAACAAACCACCTTCCCACTTCAGTTTTGACAAATGCAGGCACAGCGTTGAATTTTGAAGAGCCGGCAAGAGCATACTTTTTCCTTTGGACGAATGAAAAATAGTTTCAGTCGAGAGAAAGCGTCTTCGTTTGAAAGAAACATTGTTGTAAGTCATCTTCCAGCCTGAACTCTGGAAGTATTTTGAAGACTTTTTTATCCATTTTTTTTAAAATAATATAACACTTTTGGTTACTTTTCATTTCGCAAGGCAGCGCCCAACTTGCATGTTTCGCCGAAAACTGAGATTTACCTGGCTTCGTTTTCGCAGTGGAAATGTGCAACTTCTCAGTTTAGGCGTACAATTTCTACAGTTTTAATTAATATATCGTTGTTGAGTTAAGTTTTGTACAGAGAAATTAAAAAATGCTCGCAGAAGATTCTAAAATTGAGAAGTAAACACAGCGTTTTCGTTCCCAACGCGGCTATTTTTATACTGGAAAGAAATTTGATCGGGGCAGATTTTGATCACGTGCTAGGCAACCACTTCTGAGCAGTGAGCGCATGTCACACAATCAACAAAACAATGCTATAAATTGTAATTTTTGTCAAGCTTCATCTAAACACTTCTGAGCCTAAAGCTTACCTTTTCTTCTCAAAATCATTTTCAAAAATTTAGTCGGCGAACGGCTTGACTGGACGGGGGTTTTTTCGAGCCCTGTAAGTCGCTAATTGAAATATTTATTGAGTGTATTCTGAAGCACAAGAAATCTGAACCTCAAATCGCTGGCCAGAGAGCTCAGTAAGAGTTTTATTCTCTTCTACCCATTTAAAACAACACCATTGTCATTACCATGAGGTGCAATGTTGAGTGTATACAATGTAAAAGGTTAATGTTTAAAAGGTCATCACTCTCTTTTTATGATGCCGCTTTGACCCTATTCCAATTTGTCTTCTCTTCTTTGCTCCTGTCTTTCTTGGCAGTTTTAAGTGTCTTTGTTCTTCCTTTTGTCCTTGACTCTCTGCCATCACGCCACCATCTTCTTGGCCACTTGTGCAGTCTGTAAATTGTTGTGAGACAGGGCCATTAGCCTTACATAAATTATGTGTTTAAAATGTCTGGTTTCAAATTTCCCACATTTTAAGACTGTCACAATAATCGAACAATTCAGAGTGTTTCACTTACCCATCGTGAAATAACAGTATCTTTCTTTATCCCATTTAAATGATCTTAGGTATTGTTCCTCCTTTCAATATGCTACTTGCAGATGGTTTTTTCTCTGTTATATTGAAATGTTTTATATTTTTATTGCAGTCTTATCGAGGCAAGAAGACTCTCATGGGTTTGTTGGACATCTATGGCTTTGAAATTTTCGAAGCAAACAGGTAAATTCCTCTCTAATGTTTAAACTGAATATGGGAATCAAGTTTGACATTAAATTTTTTTCTTTTTTCCATTCCAGTTTTGAACAATTTTGTATTAACTACTGTAATGAGAAGCTTCAGCAGCTTTTTATTGAGTTAACATTAAAGGAAGAACAAGAGGAGTATAGAAAGGAAGGGATCAAGGTACTGTTCATGGTTCTCCATCCTTAACCTTCCTTCTTCCTTTTATAGTTTATTATTACATGCATGTCTTTGGTGTTTGGTAGTTTTAGACTACTCTCTTCAGGGTTCCACCAATTTAAGGTAATGTTGTACTGGCCAAAATAGTTTGACTGAGCTAAGCTAATCATTCTAGGTGGAAAAATTTGTGGATGAACTAGACTCTTGATCAAGCAGTCAGGTTTTGAGCTGCCATACAGAATCACTGTGTTGTGTTCTTAGGCAACATACTTTATTTTCACTTTATTCTCACAGTGACCCTTTCCATCCAGCTCTATTTTTTGTGTACCAGACATTAAACAGTTCAAAGAAAAAAGAAAATAATATTGAACTTTTAAGTTGCAAAATGGTTTTTAATAGAAAATGGTTTGTTTTTGTTGTTGTAGTGGGAAAAGGTGGATTACTTTGACAACAAGATCATCTGTGATCTCATAGAGGCCAAACATCAAGGCATTATTGCACTGCTGGTAAGTTGCACATGCTACTTTGTCTAGAACTTGCTAGTGATACAAACAATAACAAATGTAAAGAGAACTTGATGGCTGCTGCCTAGGTTTGGAGACAACATGGATGATGGTGGCTTTAAATGTAGGCAAAACTCGTAGAATTGCTCAGCATCAAGAGTTATACATTTTAGTTAAGCACTTCCAGCTGTTATAGAGAAGTTTTGTTTACTAATTGTTACAGTGCACTCATCTATTGTTCTTATATTATTCAATTTGCTGAATGGAATTCAAAGAATCTTCATTGCATGCTGCTGTGATCTTGAGATTCTTTATATTAATTTTTTGATCGTAAGGATGAGGAATGTTTGCGTCCAGGAGAAGTATCAGATATGACATTCCTTGACAAGATGGAAAAGACAATTGGAGAACATGCTCATTTTGTCAGGTAAGAATCAGAAATAATATCTTTCTGTATTGTATCTCTACTCCAAGTAGACTGTCATGGGAGTTTTGCTGTTTTCAGCTTCATTCGTTGCTAAAATCTTTACTTGGTACCTCTACTCGTTCCCAAAATGCTCAAATGGACTAAAAGAAACATATCAAATGAATGGTGGCTCAGAGAGCAAACCATAATGAATTTCTGCCAATATTTTCAAGGAATGGCTCTAGAATTTGAAAAAACTGGCAAGTTTTTTCAAATTTCAATCCATTTCCATCCTTGCCATGCTAAGTGCTAGGCGGCAATAAATGGTTTCGGTGTAGTGATAAAGTCCTAGATAACAAAACTGCATCATTATTTTTGGGTTCCATTGATGCAGGAACATATTTCGGCATTGTAAAATGACGCTAAATACCGTGACAGTGCCCCTTTAACCAGTCCATTCTACGGACAGTTATCTGGAGCTACTGTTCATTATGAGACCCACACTAGTCACCAACTTAAAAATTATTTTTCCATGCTGGTCCAGATGTAAGGCATCCAGTAGGTGCAACAGATGTTATGACTCTCACCTGACTGACGTACTGACTGATGAACTGACCGACCAACTGACTGACTGACTGACTGACCTACTGATTGACTGACTGACTGATTGACTGTCTGATTGATTGATTGATTGATTGATTGGTTGGCTGATTGAATGATTGATTAATTTAATATATGTTTGTTTAATATTTTACTTTTGTAGCCATGCAACATCTGGCTACAGTGAGAGAAAAACTATTGAAAGAGAGGTTTGTGTTCAATTTTGTTTAAATTTGTAATTTTGTAATTGTAATTTTAATTTCCTTAACCTTATTTGTGAAACGAATATTTCAGTATCCTTGGGCTAAATGTCTGTTTTCCTTCAGGAATTCAGACTGAAACACTATGCTGGGGATGTGACTTACTCTGTGAATGGTGAGTTAAGTGTAAATATCGTAGAGAGCTAATGTAGAGTGCCATTTTAGTTGTTTACAGTTTTTTCATTAATTTTTTAATCTTTCTGTGGGTTTATTGTCAGTGTTAATTTTTCAGCAGAGTGCATGATGTTGCTTTGATATTGACCACTTACTGTTTCAATGGAATTTTAATTCTTTTGCAGGTTTTATGGACAAAAACAACAATCTTCTGTTTCGAGATCTGAAGGAAGTGAGTTGATGTAAAGAGGTTCCTGACTCAGGTTTCAAGTTTTCCTGCATTGATGACTGGCATCAGTTTATTTTTATTAATAATAGTTAAATTTGGCTGTTGAAACTGGAGTCACTGACAACAGAAATGAAATATATTGATGATATTTTGCAGCCGCTTGCAAAGGGAATCACTATTAAGCGATAATCCTTCAACTGACTTCCAGCTGGAAAACTAAAAACATTTCGAAGTCCAGAGTAATATTGATAAAGTAGTGGCGAATGGATTTACAAAATGCTTTTTGTATTACCAGTAGTCAAGATTTTGGAATGAACTATTTCTGTAGTCAAGAGGGAAGCTTACAGTATTTTCTTTTTTTCTCTCTCTTTTGCAAGGCTATGTGCAACAGTACCAACTGTATAACATCTGAAGTGTTTCCCAAGAAAGAAATGCAGTCACTGAAAAGACCAGAAACAGTAAGAGAAGAACCCCTGATATAATTAAGTCGATTATTAAGCAAATTATTTTATGGTAGATAAAGGACTTACATCATCCTTGCAATGTACAAATTATATTCCCAATCAAAGCAAATGTTTAAGTTCTACGAAAAAGAACTTACGAGATGTTTATAGTTTAAGAGGTAAATATAGATTATGAATTACATAATATGATTTAGATTTATAACTTTTAGATTCATCACCTACGAGAAAGCTTGTTTAACTTAGTTTTATGGATAATCAGGTTGATTGCTAAAGTAGTGCGGCTTACTGGTTACATGAATTGTCAGTAGCTTAGGAACAGTTCCCAAGAAGTAAAAATGATTCTCACATTGAGAGTAGGTGTCTAGCATCGCCTGTTGACTTAGTAGCAACTGAAGGTGTGCATGGAAAAAGCTCTACCTTATGTAACTTCAGTCTGTTAATCTGCTAGATTCACCTGCCAGACTGCCTTGTATTCCTTTTGAAACACAGGGGGAGTTTGACTTACATCAATAATCACTCAGGGCCTTATTCTGCACACCCCCTCAATTTCATGTCAGTAATGGTAAATGTTATACATAATTAATGTATAATTATTGTATCTGTTTTACCATTTATTAGGCTGGAACTCAGTTCAAGGCAAGTTTAAATAATCTGATGTCAATCTTGATGTGCAAGCAACCTTCTTACGTCAGATGCATCAAACCAAATGACTCAAAGAAAGCAGGTACCTGAACATGTTCAGTTTGTTAGGAGTTAATGAAGGTCTGTGAGAACTGTGCACAAAATACATTCAAACAAATTTACTTTTTACAGCCTGTATACAGACTCAGCTGATGGGGACAATGGAATCAATATATACTGCCTAGTTTTGCAATGCTTTTGAATGGTATACCATAGAATATCCTTAAGTCAACTGTATTTTCTGGGTATACACACAAGCCTTTAGTTGAGTGTTTACTAAGAAAATACAATACCATTCATTGCATAACTATTTTATACCATGCCATAGAAAATGCACTGGCCCACACGATTAATGCAACATACATCCAGTGCGCAATGGGAAGTATAAGTATTAGTATAAGTTGTATTAGATGCATTAGAAGAAATAGTGCTTGGGATAGATAACTTATAGATTGTAACTTTTATATCTAGGTTTGACATCGCTCAATAGAAGAACATATTTTTATATGATTAAATTTGATGCAGTGTATGAATAAATATAAAAGCTTATGTATGTAAATATACAATGGCCTGTTTTCTGATGGGCTACAGCTATTTTCTATGGCATGGTATCAGTAGTAGTAGCATTCATGCCTTGATACTACCCGACTGAAATGAAGTTATGCTAATGCAAGAAAACTAGGTTAAACCAAATATGTGCCAAATTCTAGATATACCTACAGTTATCTTAGAAATGTCAATCCTCAAATTTTTAATCATGCAGTTATTAAAGTTGTAGCAGGTATTAAAGCAGAATATTATTTATGATCCAGCTGTGTTTCAAGACGATCTTGTGCGACATCAAGTAAAATACCTTGGTCTAATGGAGAACTTGAGAGTAAGAAGAGCTGGGTTTGCCTACCGCAGACCTTTTCCATTCTTCCTGCAAAGGTACATGTTCTTGTTCTTGTTCTTGTTCATTCTCATAATTTGAAACAATAGTGTTTATTTTTAATATATTTCTCTGATACAGATACAAGTGTTTGTGTCCAGATACTTGGCCAGTTTGGGATGGTAGGTTAATTATTTTTTTTGTTATCAAATTCAGATGTTTCTTTAAAATTTAGGAAGGAGAAAAAAAATTGATGTTGAACTTACTGCCATTATTTAACGCCGGTAGCTTAAAATGATCATTCATGGATCACATTGAGCAATAGAAAAAATCTTTCTATGTGTTCGTACACAGAAAGATTCAAACATTAAGCAGTTTCTGTTGAAAACAAAAAAAGTTAAAAAGGTAATTTTTCAAGCTAACCTATGGAGCCACAAAATCTTGAGTTACAAGTTGGAAAAATATTGAGTATTCCCAGGGTATCCAGTCGATGGAAATCAATCGATCAATCGATATCAATCAATAACATTCGTTAATTGGTATCAATTGGTATCAGGCAATCGATGATCAATCGAAAGCCACACAAATATTGTTCATTGATTGGCACAGGACCTCAAAACAGACATCACACACGCGGCATGTCCGATCATCTGCCATTTTTAGGAATCCCTTGAGACGAAATTGGTTAAACAATTCCAACCCAGTCTTCCCAGTGCAAAGAATATACCCTGTTGCATGTGTCCTCCAATTACGCACTCAGCTGTCGTTGCCTTTTCATGTCATAATGTCTACGCAAGTCATCTGGGTAGAGGCTTTACTGAATATAAGGTGCATCGTCAAAGGCTATCATCTTTGCCATTTTGAAGTGAACGTCGGTGAAGTGTTCACTCAAACCCACAAGAATAGGGGAGAGCGCGGAAACGCATTTAAAGTTCTGAGGAGAGTATTGTTCTCATGTTGACATTAAAATGAAATGTGTTTACAATTACTGCGTACTAAGTCGTGTTTTATGGGTCAATTCCGTTTCCATCAATCAACAACCAATCCATACCAATTTATCTATCGATTGGTATTGATAATCGATACACATCGATAACCACACGAATCTTCGCCATGGATTATCAATATCAATGGAGTAATTGGTATCGATTGATATCGATTGTTATCAATTAGATACCCCGGGAGTATTGAGGTCCAGCAACAGCAATGAACAAAATGTACCAATATAGCAACACATGATCATTCCATTCAGGCTACACATAGCAAGGGGGTAAACATTTAACTCAAAACAAGTGAAAATTTTGTCTTTCGTTGTGGACTTCTAACAACAGTATTGACAGTGTTACAAACATTAACACATGAACCTTTTATCTTCAGCATCTGTAAATAGGATAAATGCCCTAGAAACAATGCAAGACATTTTTATTTGAGGTTCAATCAGTTATCATATATTAATTGATAACATTATTAGATAATAATAATTTTAAAATTGATCAATTTTTTTTTTCAGGCTACCAAGCTTGACTTCTGGGCACCCTAGCCTATAAGGCTGGGTGGCCTAGAATTCTTCTTAGACACAAACTTGAAAAAACTTAGTGATGTTGCTTGCTTTCTCCTTTTAAACCCTGACCAGAAACAGACTCAATTTGTGAAACTACATACTTTTGGAAAATGATTGCTATTTTAGGCAAGACTTTTATTTCTTGCCTTAAATCGACTAATAATCAGAATCTACAGTTCCTAAGCTTTCAGAAAATTTATACTTTATTGGGATTTTAATGAAATGCATGACTGTAAAATAGCGACAATGTGAGGTTGTCATTTGGGGTATACTGATACCTTAGCTCATCTTATGAAGACTATGAATATAGCAGTTGAAATGCTATGATAAACCACTGAAAGCTGACTCTATATCATGGGACAAACAGTCACACTATGTAACCACAATGTGCAATAACAACATGTACTAATAGCATTTCTCTACTGCTGTATAGAGGTGTAGAAACTGTTTTGAATACATCATACCTTGCTTTCTCTGTATGTTTTTTGTTCAAAACTAATATACATGGAACACTGACATGAGTTTTGATTTATCATTTTTACAGCAAGTGTGCTAGGGTTACTTGACATGAAAGCTAATATTTACATTGTGTCATTTTTTGTCATAACCAAGGTGAACCAGGTGAAGGAGTGACAAAAATCTGCGAGTATCTCAAGTACAAACCTGATGAATACAGGATTGGTAGGTGAGTGCATGTTGAAAGCTCTAACATGAGACGAGGAAGTTTGCTTTTGAAGCAAGTTCATGTTGATTAGCCATGACAAAGAACCAGTACCGGTAATTGCTCTGTTGTGGGTCCTATATTCTCCAAGTATAATGGGCAATGTTTCGAGTGATCCTTTTATGGTTTATGGTTCTTAAAACACCTTTCTTTTTCTTTCTATTTTCTTTCCCATCTGTTTGTTAAACATGAGACATGAGTATATACACACACAGTTACCGGTAATCCTAGAATTAGTGCACAGGGAGCTCATTGCAAATTTAAAAGAAGACGTGGGGCGGTTATACAAGGAGGTGCTTAATTGATTGGGAGGTTCTTCATTTTCCTAAACCATAGTCAGACATGATCAGTGTCTATGTAATATATGTTTGTCAGTACTTCAGAAGTCTCATAAGAGCGATAAAGAACTACATCACATAACATCTCTAGCCAGTTTAGGCCTGCTGCACAAGGTTGGTGGGGCTAGAGGTAATGAATCACCAGATCTTCACTAGCATTCCGTTGTGACAGTAAGTGTGCAGTGCTTGAGATTGAACACAACTAAAATTATACATCCTTTGCTGTCTTAAGTTAGCACTTTTCCATAAAGTAGGGGGGATGCTTTTTTGAGGGGAGGCACTTATTAAAATTTTGGCCAATAGGAGGGGTATGTATTTGTGTGGAGAGGCCTATTTGAGAATTTACAGTGGTTGGCTTTCATTCAGAATAACACATTTGAAGTTTGGGGTAGTTTTCCAGTCTGCCTTCTTGGCAGTTTTTCTAATCTCCTCTTATGGTATCCAAGTTTGCTTCTGTCCATACTGGGAGAATGTCTTGTTCTTGTTCTCTTCTCACTCACAGAATATGTATCATGTACTGTCGAGACCCCTGACTGATATTCTTCCAGTACAGCTCTCGCCCTTTGATTAATAAGATTTATATCATTTTTGTTATTATTATCTTCATTACATCAAGTACAATACATGCATGCTATGTTTTTGTTCACTTATCCACCGATTCCTTTAATTCAAGAATGACCCCGGCTGTAGTTGTGCATTATTTTGTTCATATAGTTATGATGTGACCTTGACTTGGATTTTGTTCGGCAGGTCAAAGATTTTTATCAGATTTCCACAAACACTGTTTTCCACAGAAGATGCTTTTCAAGCTAAGAAGCCCGCTCTTGGTATGTTGCATTCACAGCTCGGAAAATATTTTATAACAATTACACATTTAATGGTTACAAGCTACCAATGTCAGAATCTCCAATTTTGTTAAGAGTTCTTGTAACGATGTCATCAAACACATTCATGTTTTTGCACAAAGTAACAGAAGTCTTTTGTTGTTGTTATTACCTCTTACAACAGCGACAATTATCCAGGCACAATTCAAGGGCTACTATCAGAGAAAGAAATATGTCACAATGCGATTGGCAACCATTGTCATCGCCAAACACTGGAAACGGGTTCTTGCCAAAAGGCTGCTTGAACGACGCAGAAAAGCTGCGCACCGCATACGCAAGTATGTTTTCTATATGCTATCTCACTTTAGTTTAACTTGCAGTTTTAGTTTATCTTGTACTTGCATTGTTGATACTGTATAGATCTCGTGTTGTTTCTCTCTTGATCCTCAAAGGTTTATCAAGGGATTCATAACAAGAAACCAGCCTGCAAGTGAGGATAATGTGGATGTGAGTGAAATATATGACTTGAGTGCATGTCAGCTTACCTAAACTGCTACTACTACTATGCTCAATATACTACTGTACATAACTGTAATAATAATTATTTGTACTGAGAAATAAAGAGTTGTTGTCTAATAAACAGAAAGCTTAGAAAACTTTGGCATTGAGAACACCATCAAACAAAAGATTTAATGAGTAGAATGGCAGTGCACCTGCATCATAAATCTTTATACATTCTTTTGCCGTCCTCTTCACAATAACAACATGAAATAACTAATTTCTGCATATTTTGGATGGAGGATGTGAACGACGGTGGTTAATTTTTTGTATTTTTTAAAAAATTGATTTCTGGCATTATATGTTTATGTTTATATCAGGGCTCGAAGTTACCTTTTCAGTCCACTTGCAAAGGTTCACTGGTAAAATTTCTTCCACTAGCAAACTGGTGAGACCACTAGCAAATTCTTTCCAAATGTTTGGGACACATGGATGATTCTAACTCGCAAACG
>JAHPZR010029834.1:0-14677 GCA_019787425.1 Platygyra sinensis | reverse complement strand
CATGAATTTTTTTCAAATGCCCGTTGTGTTTTATCACAGCGTTATACACGGCTTAGGCTTCCTAATTTGTTAAATAAAAAGTACGGCTGAAGAATCCCGATGATGATGTCAAATATGAGCAGGTTAAAGTTGTTAAGTATTTCTTACATCTTCCTTCTTTTTTAGCTAGATCACCTACGGACCCTTCGTTAGACCATGAACAGCAAAGTGATTTAAATTTCGAAATCTCCATTTCTGCTTGCCTCTTTCCGTTCAAGAGCATCTATGATAAAGATAATTTGACACTTTGGAGAAAGGCGATATTGAAAAAATACATATATATTTTACAAACAATTTCTTAGAGTGAATCAACAATGCGCAGATGTCGCTACCAGAAATGAACTTGGTAGACTACCTATAAAATTGGCCATTGAAACCTCCATAATAAAATATCTGGATTCATCTTGCCTGAAAACAATATCGCTAAACAATGTCTACAACTCTTTAGGGAGATGGCTGATAAAAACCAGTCTGATCTGATGCAAAAAATTAATCAACGTTGCATCAAGTACAATTCGAGTTCTATCACATTAAATGAAAACAACGAAAACTGACTTTTTACTTCCCATATTATAGAAAAGTGTTAACAACACATCGGTTAAAATTAATTGACACGAACAGAAAATTAAACTTTTACGCTTTTTTTTAGAAAAGATACCAGAAAAACTGGTTGCCTCGACGTGATAAACAATCCCCATCACAGAATTGCTATAAATAAATTTCGATTAGGGAATCACAAATTACGTATTGAAACAGAAAGACACAATTCCGAAAACTCCTATAAATTTGAGAATCTGCTCTTTTTGCCATTCAAATGAGGTTGAAAATGAAATACACTTTCTTTTTTCATGCCAGTTATATGAAAGTTTACGTTTAAAATTCTTTAATGATATAACAGACAAATGCAGTTTTTTTAATGAGTTAGATATTAATGCAAGAGTTTTGTTCCTCTTTAACAGCATTGATCCTTTTGTATGTAGATTAACTGCTGCTTTCCAAGCAATGATACTTAGACATGAAATTTCTTCTGTAAAATAAGTTTTATTTTTATTTAGGATGTTGTTATATTTTCCTTAGTTTAAATAGGTAATGGCATGTATTGTTATGGAAATACCTAAATTAATAATACTGCTACCGTAAATACTCGCTTCTGATTGGTTGGAAGCTGAACAATTTATCCCAAATTGTATCGATAACTGAACAATTAAATTTTAATTGTATCGGTCGCATTTGATTGGATAAATTCAGGATTGCCGTTGACGAGAAACAAAAAAGCTTGGTATGAAGAAGCAGTAGTAAACAAAAACAAGAACAAAATCGACCGAAACTTAGCTACGCAGATATTTGGAGAGAAAAAATCCGAAAGCCATTGAAAATCTCTCGCTCGAAGATCTTGAAGAGGTTCTCGGAGATTTCTACACCAAATTAAAGTAGTTACAGCAAAAAGACAGCATCTGCGAGTCCCGAGGACTACAGGGCACACATTTTGGTGCAAATTTCCACATTTATTGTTATTCAAATTTCAACCCATGCGGTATTTTTGAGAACATGATGTCATTTACTCCAATTTTCAATAAGGAAAATTAATGGCGGCGCTAAATTCTCGGAAATAAAGGTCCAAAAAACGTGCCTTGTAATGTTCGTGATAGATTGAAATTTTGCAAGAAATCTTGGAAAGACCTAATTGTAATGGTGTATGAAATGGCTCAGACACAGACTGAAGTTTACCCGAACAATTGTTTAATTCATGCTTTTTCAGGTGACGGGAAAAACCTATCTGTAGCTTCCTCGTGTTCCAAACATCCGGGGTCCTACGCTAACAATCACAATGCATGACCATATTAGGTAACGACACTACATCTCTCCCCTCTTTGGAGCAAAACTCACATATTGAAAACAAAAACGATTGAAACAAAAAAAAACTGAAATAAACTTTTCGCAAAGTCCAAAGTTCTTCAAACCTAATGTTTAAAAGGTTAAAAGTCTCAAAGCCTAAAAGAAGTCCAAAAACAACATAACTCTAGCAAAAATCTTTAAACAGTTTGTATGCAGCCTACTATCAGCCACAAACATAGTCGTCCAACTTTACTGGACGTGTTCGCACACGCTGCGGGTAGCGTCTCGATAGTGCGGCATCGGACTGCATCGGAGCATCTGTGATATCAGGTGCACTTGTAACATGAGCAGGATCCTTGCGTATCTCCGTGGTAGAATTTTCTTCTGCTGCTGCTGGGACACTCTTAAAGAACGAAGAATTCCTCGTGACTGGGATGCCATCGTCATCTTGTGCGGTCACCATGGATCCCTTTTTCTCTACAACGATTAGTGGCCTCGGGTCATATGGCGTGTCGCTTTTCTTCTTAGAGTCATCTCTTCCGACAAACACCGTGTCACCTTCTTTGACGGTTGACGGCTTTATGTAACGCTTGTTGTCTGCGTGCTTCTTCATCTTAGCTTTCGCTGTCCGATCACGTTCTTGGGTCTCTGGATCATAGCAGCGTGTCGTCACTTCAGGTAGTTTCGTCTTCATCGGGCTTCCAAACAGCGCTGTTGCCGGAGCAACTCTTGTTGTACTGTGTGGTGTGGCGCGGTAGTTTCTTAGTAGCCTGTTCAGCTCCTGCTTGGGGTTCTTGCGTTCCACCTTCGCTGTCTTGATGACTTTCTTTACGGTGCGCACAAATCTTTCAACTTCTCCATTCGCCCTGGCCCATTTTGGAGTTACTTTTCGATGCTTGAAACCAAGGTCGTCTGCAAACGACGCGAATTCCTTGCTGTTAAAAGGGGGACCATTGTCAGACTTAACTACGTCTGGAACCCCAAATTCTGAGAACACCTTGTCTAGCTTAGGTATCACTGTCGCTGCTGAGGTCGATTTTACTATTTCCACCACTGGGTATCTAGAGTAGTCATCAGTAATCAGAAGCATGTACTCTTGGTCTGGAAGGTTAGCAAAGTCCACACTGATTTCTTTCCACGGCGCGGCTGGAAGTGGTGACATCTGTAGGGGTTCTCTCTTGCACTCAGGGGTACTAATCAAACATGCGCTGCACGACTTTACTTTGCTCTCCACAAGCTTATCAATGTTCGGGAACCAGACTTTCTCGCGCAATAGAGACTTTGTTTTCACGAGCCCTTGATGGCCTTCATGTGCTAAGTTGATTACGTGTTCCTGTAGACTCTGCGGAATAACTATGCGGGTTCCGCGCAGAATAAGGTTGCCTGATGCACTCACGGCTAGCTCTTCCTTTACTCTTTCTAGGAGTCGAAACTCTGCAAGGTTAACACCGGGGCGTTTGACTACAAGGTGCCAGTTGCCTTTAGTGACAGCTTCAGCTACGCCTTGAAGGGTTGGATCGGCTTGCGTAGCTGCTTCGATGTCCTGAGTTTTCAGGGATTTGGGAGTTGAGGTAGTCGCTAGGTAGTTGATGTACTCCTCTGCAACTTTCTGCTGACGTGTCGTTTGGGTTGCATTCGTTGTCGGATGCCGTGACAGGTAATCTGCTGGGTTTGTTTCACCTCTCCGATACTTGACTGTAATCTGGTATGGCTGAAGCCTCAATGCCCATCTTTCAATCCTTGCTGGAGGCTTGGAACTTGGATTGCTATAGATGGCCACCAGGGGTTTGTGGTCCGTGTAGACTGTGATAGGCTTCCCATAAACATACAGGTGCAAGTGTTCACAGGCCCAAACCACAGCGAGGGCTTCCCGTTCCGTTTGGCTGTACCGTTGTTCAGTTGCTGTAAGGGAACGACTTGCATAAGTGATCACATGCCTTTCCTCAGTCTGCGGATCCACTTGTGAGAGAATGGCGGCTAAGCCAACTGGACTGGCATCAACCGAGATCTCTGATTCTTTTTCTGGATCGAAATAGGCAGTGACAGGTGCGCTGGCTAACGCTTCTTGTGAGCTGACTAACTGCATGGTCGTGCTCTGTTGTCCAACACCATGGTTGGTCCTTGTGTGTAAGCTTGCGCAGGGGCTCTGTCTTGGTAGCATAATCTGGGATGAATCTTGAACAGTAATTTGTCATCCCCAGCAAGCTACGAACCTCTGATGCTGTTGATGGTGTCGAGAGATTGACCACTTCTTCAACTTTCTTCGGGTCTGGTGATATGCCTTCTTTGGAGAATACGTACCCAAAGAATTCCAACTTGTCTTTGCTGTACTCACACTTGCTCTTGTTGAGGGTCAGGCCTTTCTCTCTCAAGCGCTGGAAAACTTCCCTCAGGTGCTGGTCATGATCTTTCTGAGATTTACCAAAGACTAGGATGTCATCGCTGATGTTTTTCGCACCATCGATGCCTTCCAGGGTTTCTCGAATCACATTCTGGAAGATTTCAGGGGCACTTGATATTCCAAAATTGAGTCGCTTGTAGCGCATTAAGCCCATGTGGGTACCAAATGTGGTGATGTAACGGGACTCGGGCGCCAATTCGAGCTGGTTGTAACCCTGGTTGAGATCTAGTTTGGTGAAAACTTTTGCTCCGTTCAAGTCTCCAATCATCTCTTTGATAGTCGGCGTGACGTGACGCTCGCGTTTTATTGCCTTGTTCGCCTGGCGCATGTCCACGCACACGCGTACCTTGCCTGGAGACTTTGGTTTTGGTGCAATCACTATAGGAGACACCCAAGGTGTAGGACCTTCAATACGTTCTATTACACCAAGCTCTTCATCGCATCGTAGCTGGTCCTCTAACTGCTTACGTACATGGAAAGGGACTCTTCTGTGCGGTTGTGCAACAGGTGGTATGTTTTCGTCGATGTGAAGCTTTATCTGATAATCTTTGAGCTTGCCTAGTCCGTGAAACAGGTCGTCGTATTCCTCTATCAGATCTGCTAGCGTATTTGCTTCCGGTTTTGATGGTAGCTTTCCGACGTGCTGAACCGTTTGAAGTAGGCTGAGTCCTTGTGATGTTTTCCAACTTAGCAGAGAGCCACTAGATCCCTCCACAACGTAGAACTTGTCGCTAAGCTTCTTTGCTTCTGACTCGAGCGTGGTGGTGAATTTTCCAAGGACACGAAGGGGGACCTTTGATTGATAGCCGTAAATCTTTACACTGCTAGGCTCAAGGTTGGGGCGGTTGGGTAACCTGTGGTATTCCTTCTCATCCAGAATGTTAATGCTAGCTCCAGAGTCCGCCATAATCGTCACAGGTGTACCATGCACTTTGATCTTGAAGAAGGGCTGGTCTTTCAATGCTTTAGTGCTTATAGAGAAGGTGTACACTTCATCTTCATCACTTGATTCTTCTTCACCGACTCTGTGTACTGTGGAGGAGCGTGCGTTACTCGATTCGCCCTTGTCTTTGGATCTGCATACGGCCTCATAGCCTCTTCCAGGCGTTCAGTTAGTAAGGGTGCAGCGCAGAAAACAGCGCGCGAAAAAATAAAAAAAAAAGCTCGGCGAGGGGAAGCGAGGGAACGCCTGTGGGCAAACGTAACAAAAGGTCGTTCCGGTATACCAGGATCTGGTATACCCCCTGATTGGTTAATTTTGACAGATTTTGTCAACACTCTAGCATTACTGACGCAGATGAGATAATAGGGAACTTAAGCAAACCACGACGGCAACGGCAACGGGGACGTCGCCAAACAAAAGGTTTAATGAGCAGAACAATAGCTGTGCACGTGCGTTTTAACTCTTTGTACATTTCGATGCCGTTCTCTGCCAAAGATCAACGTGAAATGACCAAGTTTTACGTATTTTGGAGAACGTACGCCACGACGGCAAATATTTTGGATTTCCTTACGGAATTAATCGCTGGCATTGTATATTTAGTTTGAGCAGGTTTTTAGACATATTTGCGCTTTGAACGGGTTTAGTTACCTACGAAATTCGAGAGTAAAATATAAATCCACTTTTTGTTAGGCGTCGTCCATGGCGTCGCCGTCGTCAGTGCTTAAGTTCCCTATTACGTTACTGCGGCGGTCAGAGACCTTTCAACGAGTAACGCGGTGTTCAAATCTGTTATAAACAACAATAAGCTAAAAGATTTCCCCAAGTGAAGTGCCTTCGCGAAGAACTGAAGGATTGCATAAAAATATAGTCAATGAAAGATTCCTTTGCAATCTTTCCCACCAGTTTTTGAAAGAATTTAATCTATCAACTCTTTCCACGAGTAATGTCTCTGATGAATGGAGAAGCCGGCGCCGTCTTCACGATCTCGATGGCTTGTCTTAGCTCCTTAGGCCATAATGAAAGTTGACTGACAATCAGAGTCGCAGCCGAACGGCAATGGGTATCGACTAAGAAGCCGAGAAGAACCGTAAAGTGCGAGATTGTGTGCAAAAATCTGTAAATAAGGTTCGTGACATCCCTACATAATTTTGCCGTTCTGTTTTCGATATATTGACCTTTTGCTTTGAAGAGTTTGACACCTCTGTGATTTGCCATGCGGTATTTATCCTTTGTTTAGGCTCATTTGTATTGCAAAATGTGTTTTAAAGTCTCTCAGTGTTGGCTTTCAGTTCGATGGACAAAGTTTGAAGTTTTCCGTGAGCATGTTTCAATGAAAGGTTGACAAATGAAACCACAAGCCGGCGGTCATGTTACAGGTCTCTGTAGGTGGTCCATAAGTGGGCGGAACGACCTTTTGTTAAGTTTGCCCACAGGCGTTCCCTCGCTTTCTTATTTAATTTTTTTATTTTTTCGCCCGCTGTTTTCTACGCTGCGCCCTGACTAACTGAACGCCTGGAAGAGGCTAACGGCCTCAAAGTGGTTCAATTTTCCACAACCTCGGCAGGTGGCTTGATAGGCCGGGCAGGATGTTTTTCCTCCATGATGGGGGTAATCTCCACCACAATAGCCCATTTCACGGTTAATTTTTCTCATTTGCATTACAAGTAATCCACGTGATGCGAGGCAATCGGGCTAAACTCAAATAGCCCGAATTGCTCACATCATGCTAGAATTCATTGGTAATGCAACTGAGAAAGCTACCGTGAAAAGGCTCATGTTCGCGATTTAAGACTTGATTTCGGTCTTCGTGACCACTGTTGCGTGACTTTACGTTCACGTGTGTTCTTGTCGATTTGCGTCCGCCTTCACAGCGGTTCAAACGACTGGGCACTCGCGTGAACACGCGCGTGATCTACGCACTTCCGGTCACTTTCCCTCTTCATCCCACAAAATTTCCACGGTCAACCTCCGCCACTCGAGCCATCTCGGTACTAAGTTCAATCATTCTGCCCCTACAAACGTTCTTTTCCCGAGTTTTACTGCTTAGGCAACAGCCTCTCTGATCCGAAAATCTGCCCCCAGAGAGACCAACGACAACTATCGCGATAAAAACACAAGTCTTTATGTTTCGCTACGAACTCGTAAATTCGACAAGAAAATTCACTATTGTTGCAGAGATAGTTTCTTTGTTGAAAAAGATATATAAAAGAGACGCCCCTTTTAGAGCTGTGTTTAAGGTAAAAACCTTAGCTGTTTTGTTTTCGCCTTATCCTCGCGAAATGAAACACATACCGCGAAATTTAAATCTGCCGCCATTTTGGCGCTTGGTTGTTTCTATAGAAATGGTGCAATCCATTCCCACGCGCGCTCTATCGCACGCGCGTGGCTTAAGCATGCGCACTCATTTGACCGCTGTGGAGCGTCCGCCATCTTGGTGGGATTTCCGATTTCTGGTAAAGACTTGTTTCCATATCTCAAAGTTCCCTCCCTCTATTCACTTACACTTACATGAAATTTCTAAGTTTCTTGACACAGAGACTTAGTTTCTGCACAACAAATGTTGTCTAAGTGCAAGTCTCTTCAATTATAAAGGAAAAAAAAATTTTCGTTGTGACGAGTGGGATTCGAACCCGGGGCGTCAGATCGGTGGTCTTCTCTCCTAACCACTACACCACCTAGGATTCGCTGCAAGGTCACGATTTGATTTAGGTAGTAATCCGAACACCCGAACCTATAAAGAAGCTAACCATTAACCCTAATCCTAATCAGTATTTTCAGTGCTTAGGCCTAATCAGTATTTTCAGTGCTTAGGCATGCTTAGGCCTAATCAGTACTTTCAGTGCTTAGGCCTAATCAGTATTTTTCAGTGCTTAGGCCTAATCAGTATTTACTTTGTGTACGCATCACCAGGTATCCAAGGGCATTTGAGATATGGAAACAAGTCCTAACCCCGATTTCTTCGGCGTCGGTTTCCATGACGTGGGGACAATTTATTTACGGACTGGTTATCCTCAATGGTAGCAGCTTGTGTTTTCGAGAGTTCCATGGCTTTGCCAGCATCCAATAATTGCGTCAGGGTGTACGATGGATTCTCGAGAGCTTTCGTACGCAGCTTATGGGAACTGCAGCTTTGCACTATTTGAGTCTTGATTTCACGATCCACATCGTCAAATTCGCAGGTAACTGCTAATTGCCTTAGTCTTGTGTGAAATACGGCAAGACTTTCATTGGTTTCTTGCTTGGCTTGACGGAAAACATAGATTTCGTACTCACGGTTTTGTTTGGGAGTGAAGTAATTTGTCAAGGCTTCCACGGCTTTTTTGAACGGATCATCGCCTTCTCCTGGTGTAGTGTCTGGGAGCGTATCGAAAATCTCGTTCGTCGCTTCGCCAGCATAGTGAAGTAGCAAAGCTCGTTGTCTTGTCTTGTCTTCCACATTCAGTGCGACAGTTAAGTTGTTGAATCTTGAGAGCCATTTCTTCCAACGAGTAGCTTGTGTACTTGTGTCGGAGACGTCAAACTCGGGAAATGCGGGTAGCGCTGTGGCCATGTTCCACGCGTTTGCGGTATGAAAATCGTATAGAATCAACCACTGTTGTAGTCCTGAGAATCCTCGTCGCCAATGTAATGGTGTATGAAATGGCTCAGACACAGACTGAAGTTTACCCGAGCAATTGTTCAATTCATGCTTTTTCAGGTGACGGGAAAAACCTATCGTAGCTTCCTCGTGTTCCGAACATCCGGGGTCCTACGCTAACAATCACAATGCATGACCATATTAGGTAACGACACTACACTAATGTGTACCAAAATATAAAAAATAGGCAGTCTATGACTGCATGTGCCTAGTGATATGAAAAACTAGTATAATCTGCAATGACTACATGATACAACGGCAACAAGAAACTTTATTGTGAAAAAAGAAGAATCATCAACTCTTACTTCAGTTTCTTTACCGATAAAGCAAGAAAATAGAAGTTACTGATCGCTAAACAACCCATATAACGACAGGATTAGGCAGGAAACGCTCGTCCACGACCACTGATCGAGGGAAGAATCATCAACACTTTCTTCAGTTTCTTTACCGATTAAAGCAAGAAAATTCTCGAAAAATCCCTTCACGTTGCTTTTAAGATCAAATTCTTTGAAAATCCACTGAAAGTTGAGCCTGGCTCTAGAAGGAAAGTAAGATAAATTTATCTTTATGTTTAAAAACATAAAAAACTTACCAACGTTGTTGAACAAACGCACAAAGTTGCCATCTACATCATGTCTTCTCATCGCGGAGGAATGTTTATTCGGTCGAATTTTGAATACTTATCGGCTTATCAGATAAGCTTGTTTCGGTTTTCGTTTTTGTGTCGTTCACAGCCCGCCGAGATCATTTTGTCGTCTAAATCACTTAAAAATAGTTCGAAAAAGATGTTCCCATTCAACTTTCAGCTTCTAGGTCATTATTCTGGATTTTGTTGACCAATTGCAAAACATCGGGTCGTGTGATATTCAAAGTTTTTCGGTTGCTCGCAAGTGTTGACAGAAGGGTGACAAAAAAGGCTTAATTTATAGTGCTGGTTTTGTTCGATTTCGCTGACATTTTAAGACGATGTTTGCCTATGTTTGGTAGCTATTAACGGAGAAGTTATATATCGCTGCGAAGTCAGCGTCTTTTCATAGCGTGCGGCTAGCGTTATTATGCAATCGGATATTTTTGTTACTCAGAAACAAAAACTATTGTAGTCGAAAAAGGTCATTTCAACGACCTTTCAAACGAATATAACTTTAACATGCTTGTAGTGAAAAAAGGTTTTGTGACGAGCGCTGTGGTTTGAATTTTTTCCCGCGAAAATGCTCCGTTGCACCTTAACATAGAAAACTTACCAAGGTCGGCAGTTGAACAAACACGCAACGTGAGCACATGGAGCGATCGTAGCAAAAAGTTGCCATCTACGTCATGTCTTCTCGGGATACGAAAATCAAACGAACATTGCTCGAAAGTGGTCTCGGGTTGTTGGCGAAAGAATACTAGAAAAACACGAGTTACGGACACACACGAGAATAATTCTGGATTTTGTTGACCAAAACGTCGGGTGGGGGACACTTCATGACATATTACACGTCGCCCAGAAAAAACGTTAAGGGGAGCTGGGGAAGCTCTACGAGCACTAGGCACAAAAACTGGATATCAAGAATTTGATCATAGTGGCCGTGACATTGAATTGTTATTCTACACCAAACTATTACATATTTGTTCTGATCTTTCGCAACATTACCTGCAGCTACATGCTCTGAGCAATAGTTAGCAGGTCTTCTGGAACTACATTTGCTTGTCTTGCACGTGACGTGATAAATGCACTCTCAAAAGTTGTCGCTATTGGTAAGATCCTTTAGATAACTTTTCCGTCGTGGATTCGAAGAAAGGTTATAAATAGATTATCCAGCGTACATTAACATGATTAAAGCAGGAAGTATATATCGTGAGTAAAAAAAACTTAAATGAAATGTAACAACGATACGGCTCAATCGCCAAACACTAAAATAATATTTTTAAACGTTAAAAGCACATGCGTACTTCATGTGCTGGCGTGGCTATGTATCCATGTCATGAAGGACACGTTTATCGGAAGAGTTTAGACCAAGAATAGACAGACCAACAAACCGAATTAAAGGAGTGATTGTTTTTTTCCTGTTTGACTGCACGTTATTGTTATATTAAAAACAGATATCAGTTGTGAAATTTCATTACATGATTCTTGCCATGACTGAAACGCATATAACAATGCTACTGTACGGCAATGAATATACAAGTTAGAATGAATCACGTTCAGATAAACAAATGCCAACAGATAGGTCAAATATGCGCTCTTCTTGTATACCTGCCAACTCTCACACATAGACCCTATGCAAAAATGGCTGCCTTTATATTATTCTTTTGTTCGTATTTAAATTAGCCTCACTAACCTCGTTTTTGAGACAAAAATTGTAAAGAATTTGTTATCCCGAACGAGGTTAGTGAGGCTATTTTGAATACGAACAAAAGAATAATTTAAAGGCAGCCATTTTTGCACAGGGTGAATTATGTGAGAGTCTCAGGCCTGCGGATCTCACGCATTCACACCAATTTCTCACGTCTAACTGCCCAATAGCGAGTATAATTCCTTAAAAACCGTTAAATAAAAATTCAATTTTTTTGACGTTCCAGAAGTCGTCACAACATCTTCGGAACTCTTAAATAATAATCGAGATTGGTTGTAAATCCTTTGGAAATCGTTGGCTCTGTTTTGAAGTCGTCGTTGAAATCGTTGTCCACCATCGGTTATCTTCGGAAGTCGTCGGGAAATTTTCGGCGATGTTCGGAAGTCTTCCGAAATTTTCGGAAATCTTCGGAAGCCGTCGGTAAATCTTCGGAAATTCAGGTTCTGTGGAGACGAAAAATCTCACGCATTTTACTGAAAAAAAAAAATTGGCAGGTATATTATTGTTGAAAAATATTATTTTGAAATTTGATAATTGAGCCTTATCGTTTATAAAGTTACTCTTATTGACATATTATATGAAAGTTATTTTTAAGTCCTCATTTCTCTGAGGCCGGGAAAAAGATCTACGTGCTGGTATTTCTTGTTTTAGTAACCCCTGGAGCATCTGTTTAATCCTCTACGACCTCTACACCTTCTTCGAATCTATCTCGAAGTGTGCAGTTCTGATCCATGAAATGTTATTGCACATGGTAATATTGATGTCTTTCTAGAATGCTTTTATGCAGGTGAATATATGAAAGACCATACATTTTAACTGCGAAACTGGAAGGATATGAAGATATCAGATTTTCTTAGAATCCTTTAATAATTAAGTCACGTGCAAAACGTTATTGAGAAAACTTAAGGATTGGGAAATATCATTACATGCTTGGGCACATGTAAAAGTCTAATGTAACCAGACTGTGACGAGATCGCGTCATAAACGTTAACAATGGTTCCAAATGAACAACGGACGTTGTCGTGTATTGAGCCTTAAGTTTTAGTCTTAAAAGTAACATAGACGCAGTTACTTCTCTGGGAATATTCTAAGAAATTCTTTGACAAGCATCTTTTTCGAGACGTGCCTACTCATGAGAAAAAAATTAAAACTTCCGTTACTAAAATAATAAACCACTGGTAAACATCATTAACCCTTTCTTGTCTTCGAGTTGAAAACAAGTGACGTTGGTGACATGCCAAGTCCTGAGTCATGAAATGCTATAAAAGGGCACTTGCTAATATTGGCAAGGGTGTCTTTTGCTCGCCAAGCAAAGATTCACTTGTGGTTTATAAAACATTGGCCAAGAAAGGTAAGGATCAAAGAAATCCAGGCAAAAAGATAGCTAAAGAGAGTTGGCTAACAATAGCCGTAGTATTAAAAACCAGGAAAAAGTACCTCAAATCATCGGAAATATTCACTAAAGGACACTGCTAGAAGAAAAACCTCTCGCATTTTAACTATATGGAGTTAGACCGAAAGGGTTGTTATTAATAGCAAATTATCCATTTTTAAAATGTCCATTGCAGTCTTTGCTTCGACCGCATTGAAAATGTAATTTGATTTAACCGAGACTTATGGTCAAAGCTTCGTTCGTACACATAAACTCGACTCAACAGAATTTTACAGCCATGTAGTAACTGTATACCCATCCATTATGTACAGCTCCAGTCCCGTCATGTCCATCAAGTTGTACGTGGATCCCGCAAGCGACCTTCTTGAGGAATTTACAGATTCATGCAGCAATCTGCAAACTGATGTTCAGTTCAAGAGAGCCGTTGTTACAACAGGAACCTGGATCTTCTACACCTACCCCAATTACAACAACCAAGAGGCTGGAGGTACCTCATCTAATTATAAGATCTTAAATCCTGGAGCAGATGAAGACATCTCCAGCGTCAATGGCTCCATGTATCTGGTGATGGACGCCACCGAAGGAATTCTTTTGTTTGAGCACAGTTACTATGGCGGAACAAGGGAGGTATGAATACAAGTTATTGATTTCCTTGTTAGCAGTCATGTGGGAAAACCACGCCGTACTTTTATGCCGCGTTATGATTCAAAGACACCAGACAGAACTAAGCCATAACCCGGCCTACCACTTAGAATTTGGACCTGATATTTTCTCCCTGCCACTGAGTATTTCAATTTTTAATTTGGTGCGAGTTACACTGTTTTGATCGGAGATGAGGTATCTTTTGTGTGTTTCAGTGTCACATTAAATCTCGCATTTTTTATGAAAGGAACTATTTTCTGCCTAAAATCTGGAATTTTCCTTTTTTTTCAAAATTGTGTACAAAGATGGGGCCATTTCTGGAAAAGATCATGTTTGAGTCTGACTTGGACTAATAGCAGAGGTTGAATTAGGAAAAAGACGATCATGATGATCAGACCAGAAACTGGGTATGGACACATATATTGGTTTGAAAAAAAGCTAGCAGTTCCAAGAAGTATGCAGATTTTATACTCCCAGCACTATATTCTTCGGATGTTCTTCTTTGTAATCAATTGATGAACAACTGATAGCTAATTGATTAAAATTCTCTGGTCACTCACACAGTTTTCCAGGGCTTCAGCGCTTCATCGATCTCGTATTTCATGCATTACACCCCTCATCGTCTACTAGGGTCAAATAGTTCAAATCTTTTGTCTATCGGATCCCAAAGATTAAATAAGGAATTTATTAACTTCATGCCATAATACAGTGTAATAATTAACCGGCCCATTTGTTAGGACTAGCGTTTGAACAAGGAGGGTGTGAACAAGGTAGAAGTCTTTTCACCTGATTGAACTTTCTTAAGATGCGAGATGATCCAAGCAGGGTGATTTTCTGTAGTTCTTGTTTTATATTACCTGGACTGTTGGATAAATTTCTCCATTCCCTTCGTTACTAGTATTACATTGTTGTGACTTTCATTTCCCATGCTTGTTACATCTCAATTTTACACACATGTCCAATACACCCGCACTGATTCGGTCCGTATTTTTGATTTACGGTCCGTAGGGACCGTAAAAGCAGTTACGAACCGTGAGCACCTTTCATACGGTCCGCACGTTTCTTTCAGATCGCTAGGCTTGCATCTAATTAAGGACAGGGCACCCTGAGCGTTAACGGTCCGTACGTTTCGTTCAGTTCGCCAGGCTTGCATCTAATTAAGGACCGGGCTCCCTGAGCGTTAACGGTCCGTATGTTCGCCATAAAGAACAGTAACTGGAGCCGAAAGGTAAAGAAGATACACATATGTATGCCTCGTTCTAAAAACATGCGACAGCGGGAACGCCACTTCGGCGAGTCCGAATGTTTTGTTCCGTTGTTACAGAGTTAATTGCGTACGTTTCGTTCAATTTAACGGTCCGTACGTTCCGTTCAGTTCGCCATAAAGAACAGTAACTAGACATTAAGGAGTGTGCGGGCGGGAGCCGAAAGGTAAAGAAGATACACATAT
>JAHPZR010029832.1:5000-10227 GCA_019787425.1 Platygyra sinensis | reverse complement strand
GAGTGTAGTGGTATCCGCTTTCGTCGAGTGCTTTCTGGTATGGAGGGGCGGCTTTGTCGAATGATATAGATATATAGTATAGGAACCGCGTAGCACCCGTGAAATAGGAAATGATAATTTTTAATTAATACTGGGGTGCTGGAAGTAGGCAATACTGCCGATACACACCAAATCCCCCTGGGTTATTATCCCTGCTAAAAGAAATTTGGGAGTCCCTACGGGCCAAAGAAAATTTGAACTCGGTGGGGTTTGAACTCACGACCGCGGTGGACGTATTGTAGCGTGGTATGAAGGGCTGGTAGGTGCTGTTGTTGAGGTTAAAGGGAAGTTAAGGACGGTGCCTACTTTTGTTGTGCGCACACGTTCTGCGCATCACGCAAGCCATGGTTTAAGCGCGCGCGCGCTGGGGTTGACATTGACGCAATCAGCTACGCCACCAAGCACACGACTAAAATTAAAGCAAAATTTCCTACGGTGACCAAATCAATTTTAATGAACCTGTACTTAAACCAGGGAGACCAGAATAGCAGCATATCGCTAGCCACTAACTGTTAACGTCTTCCAGCGGAAAATCTAGCTATTATCTTTCGAAAATTACACTGAAATCCAACTGCAAACATGTACCTGCAGATGGCGTAGTGCGCGCGCAGACACGCGAATGTCTTACTTACTGGGGAGGTGACAGGAAAAAATGTAACGGGCACCGTAAAAGTTTTCAAAAAAGATCAATAACTTTTAAAAACGCGTGGTTACCCTTACATTTTTTGTGGCGAAATGGAAGCGGCAAGCCTATTCAACATGTGATTAGTTTCTGGTCGTGAGCAAAAGGTATTTAGACCGTATTTTAGCTGAACCAGAGGAAGGCTGTCAGAGACGTTAAAAGTGATTTTGCAACGATTTTGTTACCAAAAACGTAACAAAATTGATTTTCATGTTACCATTTGCCATGTAGTTTAAAGATCTTTTTAAATGTGTTTGCCTTTCTGTATGTAAAGGCGAATTCTAAGGAAATCTGTGAAGAAATATCGTTTCCCGCTTTTTTCAGAAAAATGCTGATGTCAGCATTTTTGTTGAGATTCAAGGCTAATTATCTCGAAAAAATGCGTGGCTACCCCTATTTTTCTTTGTGGATTCCAATAGCCCTTGCAAATATCTACTTTTTCCGTGTGGTCCTAACTTGGCGCAAAAACCTTTGTATTTAGTAGGCACCGTCCTTAATGATCTGTTTGTTGGCTTAATGTTAATGATCTGTCGGGATGAAAGTGTAGTTCTTTTTCTACTACGGAAAAAAAACAAAACATAGATTTCCTAAAAAGTATTATGTATTATATTATTATGGAAGAAGAACGAAAAAAATTATATTGATGTTTGTAGTAAGAAGAAAAGTATAAATGGTAAGCGCTTTAAAATTTAAAAAATGATTCATCATAGTTTTTTGCTAGATATTTTCTTTCGGTAAATAGAAAACAGCCGCTGTTCTTGATACAGTTATTATCGTGTAGGTGGAACAGGTAAGCTTCTTGTGTCTCTTTCTCCAGTAAACGTAAATTTGGTTGTTTATTTAGGGTAGTCTGTGGGAGTAGTCCGTAGGGTAGTCCGCGGAGTAGTCCGTAGGGTAGTCCGTGGAGTAGTCCGTAAAGTAGTCTGTAGGGAAGTCCCTGGAGTAGACCGTAGGGTAGTCTGTGGAGTGGGGTCAGTGGGTACTCCGCGGAGGGGGGGTCAGTCTTTTCAACTTTCCCAATTTCTGTTAACTGGTTAAAGCCCTGTTTACAAGGAGGTAGGATAGCCCTACTGCCAGGGTAACCCTAGCAAGAGGATTAAAAGATAGCCCGGGTTTACAAGCAAAATTTACAGGTAGGGTAACCCTACTGCCCGAGACAACTTTACGCTTGTCACGCTTCGGTAACCTTGCAAGTAAAGCACGAACAGATAACAAAACTGGAAAATAATTTATTTCCCAAGCAAAAATATGACAAACTGTGAAAGAACTTGATGTTTTCTGACTCATAGTTCGCGGATTTTGTCGGTATTGCATGTGCTAGGGTAACCCGAGCTGCCTTTTAAATGTGTCGTTGAAAATAAGAAGAAATGTGCGAGTGCCACTGTAACCCTCTTGCTAGGGTAACCCTAGCACTGGGGCTACCCTACCTGCTTGTAAACAGGGCCTAATATATTTGTAATTCGGCTGTTAAATTTGTCTTTGCTCGTTGCGGGGCATGCCCTTTTCTGTAAAGTTTAATTGGAAATTAATTAAGTGTAAGTGTAAGGTCCGGTTTAAACGTCGCATTTTATATGCGCCGAATCAAATACTAATTTTAGTCGACTCGAATGAATACAAATCTTCTAATATCGGCAAGACCACAACGACAAACCAATGCAAAAGGGTGCCGGATGTTTGGAGACCTGGATCAGTTAAAATCAAAAGATACTATGCAAAAAACGGTAGACTGATCCCCACGGCGAAGAGAAGAAAAAAACCTAAATAAAACAGCAATGAAATTAAAACAAGTACAATATAATTGCCCGATAGTTCGGTTTGAAAAACAAACCTACTACGGGGGTAAAAGAAAATGAATGCAAAAAATACAAAATGACCGGGCCCAAGTGTACAATAATATATGGAAGTTATACGTTGGTTTTGTCCGTATTGTTTATATCAGAGAATTTAACAATTATTCACCGAAGTGGAGGTAAATATCCACCACTTTCACTGGCACTGAGGTGAATAATTGTTTTAGTATATACCACACAAGCCGAATAACTAGTGGCCAAAAGAGTAACTTTATCTGTGATAACGTTCCGACAAAAGCCATTTTGTTTTTCTTCGGCTGCTCAGAGGTGAATAGTACTCGGCTAATCACCTCCGAAGCTGGCCAATCAGGCGCGCGCCGATATATGGTGATCCACATTCACTTGTGTGGTCTATACCTAATATTCCTTAGGTCATATATAGTCAAGACAGCAAAGCACCAAAAATAATAAAGGCAGAGTTGAAAAAAAGATATATTTTTAACAAAAAGGGGCAAACATTAGCAGAGCTCCTTGCTAGATTAAATCCATTCCGTTGTGAAGATCGACTCAACCCATAGCTTCTATCCATATTTTTATGCTACGCCGTCATTTTGCTATTTGTTTGCATTCATTTTCTTTACCCCCGTAGTAGGTTTGTTTTCAAACCGAACTATCGGGCAATTATATTGTACTTGTTTTAATTTCATTGCTGTTTTATTTAAGGTTTTTTTCTTCTCTTCGCCGTGGGGATCAGTCTACCGTTTTTTGCATAGTATCTTTTGATTTTAACTGATCCAGGTCTCCAAACATCCGGCACCCTTTTGCATTGGTTTGTCGTTGTGGTCTTGCCGATATTAGAAGATTTGTATTCATTCGAGTCGACTAAAATTAGTATTTGATTCGGCGCATATAAAATGCGACGTTTTAAACCGGACCTTACACTTACACTTAATTAATTTCCAATTAAACTTTACAGAAAAGGGCATGCCCGCAACGAGCAAAGACAAATTTAAACAGCCGAATTACAAAATATATTAGGCCCTGTTTACAAGCAGGTAGGGTAGCCCCAGTGCTAGGGTTACCCTAGCAAGAGGGTTACAGTGGCACTCGCACATTTCTTCTTATTTTCAACGACACATTTAAAAGGCAGCTCGGGTTACCCTAGCACATGCAATACCGACAAAATCCGCGAACTATGAGTCAGAAAACATCAAGTTCTTTCACAGTTTGTCATATTTTTGCTTGGGAAATAAATTATTTTCCAGTTTTGTTATCTGTTCGTGCTTTACTTGCAAGGTTACCGAAGCGTGACAAGCGTAAAGTTGTCTCGGGCAGTAGGGTTACCCTACCTGTAAATTTTGCTTGTAAACCCGGGCTATCTTTTAATCCTCTTGCTAGGGTTACCCTGGCAGTAGGGCTATCCTACCTCCTTGTAAACAGGGCTTTAACCAGTTAACAGAAATTGGGAAAGTTGAAAAGACTGACCCCCCCCTCCGCGGAGTACCCACTGACCCCCACTCCACAGACTACCCTACGGTCTACTCCAGGGACTTCCCTACAGACTACTTTACGGACTACTCCACGGACTACCCTACGGACTACTCCGCGGACTACCCTACGGACTACTCCCACAGACTACCCTAAATAAACAACCAAATTTACGTTTACTGGAGAAAGAGACACAAGAAGCTTACCTGTTCCACCTACACGATAATAACTGTATCAAGAACAGCGGCTGTTTTCTATTTACCGAAAGAAAATATCTAGCAAAAAACTATGATGAATCATTTTTTAAATTTTAAAGCGCTTACCATTTATACTTTTCTTCTTACTACAAACATCAATATAATTTTTTTCGTTCTTCTTCCATAATAATATAATACATAATACTTTTTAGGAAATCTATGTTTTGTTTTTTTCCGTAGTAGAAAAAGAACTACACTTTCATCCCGACAGATCATTAACATTAAGCCAACAAACAGATCATTAAGGACGGTGCCTACTAAATACAAAGGTTTTTGCGCCAAGTTAGGACCACACGGAAAAAGTAGATATTTGCAAGGGCTATTGGAATCCACAAAGAAAAATAGGGGTAGCCACGCATTTTTTCGAGATAATTAGCCTTGAATCTCAACAAAAATGCTGACATCAGCATTTTTCTGAAAAAAGCGGGAAACGATATTTCTTCACAGATTTCCTTAGAATTCGCCTTTACATACAGAAAGGCAAACACATTTAAAAAGATCTTTAAACTACATGGCAAATGGTAACATGAAAATCAATTTTGTTACGTTTTTGGTAACAAAATCGTTGCAAAATCACTTTTAACGTCTCTGACAGCCTTCCTCTGGTTCAGCTAAAATACGGTCTAAATACCTTTTGCTCACGACCAGAAACTAATCACATGTTGAATAGGCTTGCCGCTTCCATTTCGCCACAAAAAATGTAAGGGTAACCACGCGTTTTTAAAAGTTATTGATCTTTTTTGAAAACTTTTACGGTGCCCGTTACATTTTTTCCTGTCACCTCCCCAGTAAGTAAGACATTCGCGTGTCTGCGCGCGCACTACGCCATCTGCAGGTACATGTTTGCAGTTGGATTTCAGTGTAATTTTCGAAAGATAATAGCTAGATTTTCCGCTGGAAGACGTTAACAGTTAGTGGCTAGCGATATGCTGCTATTCTGGTCTCCCTGGTTTAAGTACAGGTTCATTAAA